>JAGFMF010011501.1:22023848-22100223 GCA_019455555.1 Galemys pyrenaicus
TGCACAAGGGACTGAGGTGATGGTGCACGGGTGAAATGGTGGTGGGTACTCTCTGGGGACTACAAATGATGTCAAATATAACTAATAATAAAAAAAAAAATTGATCATCAGAGACAAACATTAAACAACTCACTCAAAATATCATGATGCGTTTCAGGGAGGTGAAAAATTTCTGTTTTCCTTTGTTTAGCTGGAAACTCAGTAAATTTTATGCTTAATTTTAAGGCTTAGCATGAAAGCCTGAACTCATCCCGGGAGTTTAATACAACTACCACATTTACTGAGTGTTGAACTTGGGATCTTTGCAAGTGCCGGTGCACAGATTCTATTTTGGCCCAATTCAACTGGAATCTCTGGGGCGGATGGTGCTGATATTGGTATTTTAAAAATAAACCCCCAGCCCCAGGTGATTTTAATATGTAGCTAGGGTTGAGAACAACTGCTTTATGTAAGTTTGAATCATTTGACTTCCCTGTTTTAGCCATATATTTATGTTGCAATCATATTTTCACATCTTTGGAAGTAAGTACCTACACAGATTAGACAAATAATTCTTTTAGTTAAAAAATGGGTGCTTATTCTGAAAGACTTGGGGTCCTCCTTTCCTTATGCGAAGTGCATGTAATGAGCTCTCCATGTTTGGAGCAGAGAGAGAGAGCTGACTGTGCTCCTGGATGATGTTGATGGCCTGGGAGGAAGGCTTGTAATGTCACCCTGCAGGACAGGAAACCCAGGAATGATGGGGGCCACCTAACTATGCCGTGAGGCAAAAGCCAGCCATAGGGGAACTGCCCTGAAAAACCAGAGGTTCCAGAGTTGACCCCCTTCGGACTCCCTTTTGTTTTGGCCGATTTAATAATTAGCTTTAAAAGTTACATAAAATACATGCTCACTGGAATATCATCCATGGGGGTAGTTATAGAATTGGCTGTTTTTATTAAACAAAGTAATTGGTTGCCATGCATTTTGATGACGTACTACTAATTGGCTAATATTACAAATTCTAGAAAATTAATATAGTATAATCAGGTAAAAATAGATATAATTGGAACATGGTCATTTTACAAATTCAAAGAATAGATTGACATGGGAACTTCTGCAAGTCCTTCAAGACTGGGCCATTGTGAAAGGTTTTGTATATCTGCCTTTGTTAAGATAAAAGATCCTATATCCCTCAGGTGATGAGGGTTGTGGGACCCCTCCCTTTCCCTTTTTATTTTGTTAATTAAGTTTATGGCCTTTGCATTTTCTAAAGGGAACTGGTGATTTCTGGAGGGAACCAAATGCAAAGGTACAGATATTATTCAGATGTTGATTTGGGTACCTCCTTCCTGCTGACCTACAGTAGAATTGTTGACACCAATTTGACCTTAAGCAATAATTCATTTTATGCTCAGAGTCAAAATAGAATAATTAGTTATGATTCCATAAAATTAGTATACCTGCCATAATATAAATTAACCAATCAAAATAACTAACACTAGTAGAAAGATGCTATCTTGATTTTATAATCTGTTAGCTAGCCTGGCTGAAGGTCACATGACCCCAAGCTGCTCTTCAAAAAAGGGTCATTGTTAAATTCCTGATCAATCCACGTGTTTATGTAATCCCGCCCCTTACTTCTTATTGTATAAATAAAGGCCTGCTGAGACTTTCAGGAGGACGCACACCAAACCCCGACTCGAGTTTTATAACCCTGAACCCCCCTCCCTCGCCGATGCCGTTCCATCCTTTGGGGACCTGGCCTTCTGTCGTAGCTGGTCTTCGGCACAGGAAGTCATTAGACTGAGAAACTTTTAAAAAATGAGTGTTTATTTAAGCCATTAAGGTACCTGAAGTCGCCTCCTTAGACTACAGAAGAGGACAGACACCAAGCACTTTTATCCTGATGACAAGCAAGGGTATGTTGCAATAAAAAAAAATCTTCAATTCTCAGGAGGTTAATAATGCAGAAGTTTGTTTCTCATTTATGCAAAGTCTGCTGTGGGGGTCAAGTTTAGGTCAAGTTCCAGAACAGCTGTTCCCTCTGGACTCGTCGTTAGTAAGATCAAATCAAATGGCCTCTTACCCTTGCATGTTGTTCAATGGCTGGCACACAGCCAGGGCTTATTAGGTACTCAGGACATTCTCATACCACCTTTTCTTTGTTTTTAGAGCTTAGATGTGGCTGGGAGTGTGTAGGTATGCATGTGTATAGTGGAGCTAATGCTCCTGTCCAGGGGGCTGTTCGTCAGCTCATTAACTGCAGATCTATAGCTCTGTGGATCGGTCACTCGTGGGACTGGAGGAGCAGCTGAGACACCACATCTAGGGTCACCAGACCAGCATGATCCTAAATACAGTGATTGTGTCAGTAAAGAGATGCTCCCCAATACCTTCTGCCCTTTAGCCGTTTTTCTTTTAGGTCCAAGAAAAAGGCAAAGAAGGTGAGCCTGGATAAGTTCTCTGGAGAAACAGTAATACAGGGCCTGGATTTCTTCTCTGGTCAGATGAGTATCACTGGCCAGCCCTGACTGGCCATCAAGAATGTAGGCTGGACTGGGGAAGGGAGGACAGGCTGTCCCAAGGTCAAGGAGTTTGGAGAATCTGACCAGAGATCTCCAAGCTGCTGCATTTTCCAGGCTGACTGTGTGAGGTGCCCACCCTGTAAGGGAGGTTCATTGATGGAGACTTCCAGGGGTGAACTTCCGAGAACACTCTCTCCAGATCCATGAGGAGGACATTTTTATAGCAGAGTTGGAATGAGATAGACATATTCACAGGCTAAATTGTCACTGGACATATTTAATGTATATTTAGAGTTTACAAAATTCCCAGTTGAAAAACTTAGATGCATATATCTAGTTGAGGCTCTGAGAACCAGGTGATCACCTCCCCTTGAATGCCATGCCCACATTGGCAGTTCTTTTTTTTTAAGATTTATTTATGCACACAAGCACTGGGGTACAGGCCAGAGGTGTGGTCAGTGAGTGGATCCACCAGAGACAGAGTGGGGAGCAGAACAGGAAGACTGAAATACACTGCTGAGGGGAGCAGCGGGTGAGGCAGTGGAGGTCTGCTGCACCATGTGGGTCCCCTCCCTGGCCAGAGACAGGGATCGAACTCATGCTGCAGTGGCTGCGGTTTGCTTCCTAGTGCATTATTCAACATGCTGTGCCACCAGAGAGGCCCCACATTGGCAGTCCTGATCATCTTTATTGGAAGCATCGATCTGACTTTCAAGCAACATTGCCTGTTTCAAAATCACTTTTGCCCAAGATAGGTAAATTTGTTCATTCTTGTGTTATCTCTATATTATTAACATCAAATTAATAAATAAAATAAAGGTTTCACTTCACTTCCTTGGACATAAGCCACATTTCATAGACCAGGAGCTCCTGTACTGGCAAGTATAGATGTAGAGGACACTGGTTCCAAACCGTGAATCAGCTGAACTTAAAGGTGCTGCTTTGTAGCCAAATTGAGGTGGTGCCAAGGTTGGGCTAGTTAATAGCATTTACATTTTCTGGGCCTGGCGTGGACTCTTACATTTTATGGACTTATTGACTCTGGTTTGACTTAGGCCAGCAGCCGTCAGCCTCCACATTGGCCAGGGCCTTGCAGATTAGCAGATTAGTCTTTCTTGTGGGAGACACTCAACTATTTGCTCAGTCATCACTAACTACTTGTTTGGCTCTGAACTTGTTTTACCTGGATTGTTTTTTTTTTTTTTTACACCAACTCACTGAAAAAGAAGGTCGAAGTGCTCATTAACTCTTCCGATTTGCTCATGAACTTGATAGACTTTTGCCCAAATCCAGCTTTGCTACCCACCTAAAGCAAATTAACTCAGGATCGATGAAGTGTTCCAGGCAATATTGAACTTGACCTCTTGACTTCATTTTTTCACCTAGCTCAAGTCTCTTCCAACTCTGTAATTCTCTGATTCAATTACTTTGGAAATATGTTGAAGAGGGGATTAGTACAATTTAAAAAGGAATTTCCAATTTGAATTGCCTTGTTTTGAAGCTTGATAAATGTAGAGCCCTATGCATGTTAGCCCTAAATCATGTTAGCATTCTCTTTTGTTATATCTTCAGCTACTTGTGCAATTCCTGAAAGGTCAACCAGCAGGAAAGATCTGGGTTGCAGTTTTTAGTTTTAATATGGGAAGCAGGTGAATAACAGAATTTTTAGAATATAGCTCTTAAAGTGGCAAAGTTCTTTTCATTTATATTTTTCTCCTTTACTATAATAATTGATGAAACTGCCACTGGTCAGGTATCCTAGTAAGGGGCACCTACTGTTTTCCATGAAAGAAAATATATTTTCAGGCTAGGAATGCCAAAGAGTTTGAGGAGTTAGTGTGTATATCCTTACTGATCACCAAAAGCCCCTTCTACCAAATACAAATGATGTTTAAAGTCATTTTGCATTCATCAGGAGAATCCCTTTCCTACTGAACTCTTTTCTATGTAGAAATCCTGGAGCTGTCAGTGTTTGCATGCTCAACTGAATATCTGCTATAATATATATTGTTTCCAAACCCACTTTAGCAATTTCCAAAATAAAAAAGCATCCTTCTTTGTGTTCAGAGTTTTGTTAATTCAGGGAGTCTTGAAGGCCAATTTGCCAGTATACAGTTCAGTATTTAAAGTGGATTCTAAACTTAACCTTGGCATGTGGATTCTGAATAATTATTTCCAGGAACTCTAGACAAGCACCAGCATGCGGTACCGCTGAGCTAAACAAACACATTGTTGTTCTAGAAAAAAATACATCCTGAATTATGTTTTCCCAAATGATCATTAATGAATACATCTGGACTGGCCAGAGTGAGAACATAGGGGGAAATTATACTCTTATTTTGGCATTTATATATTTTCTAATAATAAACTTTTTGATCAATTATGCTTGCCTTATTTATATTAAAAGGAGCCTGAGAATGACCTACTTTAAGTATGGGGAAGATTATGTTTTTTCTTTTGGTTATTAAATAAGAACAAAATTTATTATTTAATTATTCCAAATCTGATTGCACTGACTCTGGGATGGTGTGACCTTATACATCACTGCCCGCGGCCTGGCGCATCCCTTTTCTAACAATGGAGCGCGGAGAAGAAGCGAGAGGATCTGTATCGCCATGGCTTGAGTTCCTGGCCAGAGACTGGCTGCCCTTTGGGCATCTCCTGTCCAGTGTTCCGAATCCTCTGTGATCACAGTCCTAGCTGGATAGAGCTGTAACTTGGGATTCAGACTCTTTTCCTCAGGGGTCTCCTCCCTGCTGGGGGACCGAACTCGTGCTGCAGTAGCTGCGGATGCTCCACAGTATGGTGCTTAGCCCCTTGTGCCACCAGGGAGGCCCTGGGATTCAAATACGTTGCTAAAGTTGTTGATACTGAAGAAAAGGAAAAGTGAAGACATTTACATTTATCATTAGGTATCGAATGTGTGTTAAGTGATTTGTAAGGGTTTTTACTTTTAAACTTCACAAAATCTTTGGAATTTAAGAAGCCAATGAGTGACCCAAACTGACCCAGCTAGTCAAGAGGGAGGGAAGTTGAACCCAGAAGGACCTGCTTAAATACCTGGCACAGTTTGCAATGCACCGCTCTACCTCCATTAATTGAGAAATAGTTTTCATTTGGGAATGTAATGCATATGGCCTCTAGATGCCAAATAAAAAAGCTCAAATATTTATTCTATCTGTATAGCTGTATCTTAAAAAAGGTCAATATTCACAGTAGTGGCTCACACTCCACCCCATTTTTATGTCTACCTAAAGTGTTTCTTGTCAACTCAAAGTTTACTCATGGTATTTGGTATTTAGCTCTGGACAACCTTGAATATGTCCTTGGCCTTGAGGGAGGCCACCCACTTTGTAAGTCATTCGTTCAGGTGCTATTTTTGAATACTTTGTACCCGTCATTGGGAGTAGGTCAGAGTTTGGTTTCCTAAAGCTTCCAGAGCTGGAAGTCCTCATGATGGTAAGTGGGAGGCTTCCTGTGCCCCTACATCTCTCATTGTCCTCCTGTAAACAGTTGCTTCAGTTTTCGTTGGTAGATCCACCCTCTGCAGAGGGTGTTCTCAGAGAGGACTTTGGGGCCAGTATCATAAATTGGCTGTATTATCTTTCTCAGTCTCACCCCTGAGTCCTTGCTGGTTACCGATGGTCTGTACTGAGTTCTCACCATGGCATCCAGTGCTCTCTGACGTCTCTCTCTCTCCAGCATTTGGATGTCTGTTACAGAGGGAAGTTTAAGCATGTTTGACTCGGCATAGTTGACTGTCGCATGGCACTTGAAATGCATTGTGATGAGTTCTAATCTTCCAGATTCCTATCCAGCTCTGCCTGTGTTATCTCTTTCCTTGGCCTTGAGAACTTAGCATTGCTATCATCTGAGCACTTGGTAAAAATGCAGAATTTTTATCATTATCCTAGACCTACTGAGTCAGAATCTGAGTTTCTATTGATAATCCCAGGACTTAACAAGGACCAGGTGATCTGTATACATATTAAAACTTGAGAAACTCTATTCTCTGATAGCCTACCATGCCCTAAATTTATGCTTTAGGTAAATCCAAGCTAGGTGGTTTTTCCCAACCTCCAAACATTAAAAAAAGCCTAAGTAGAATAGAAGTGAGTTTTGGTTTATGTTGGAATTTAACATATATGGTCTTTAGATACTCTCTAATCAAAGCTATTAAAAAATGGACATAAATAGGGTTCACTCTCTTAGAGTCGTGATTTATTGCAATAACTTAATCAAACGGGACTGATATGCTCTTTATGGCATGTTGCTTGGCATCTATTATAATAGGTTTATTGGGATATTAGCTACTAAGGAGAGAAGACCGGCTCCAGTGCATTTCATGTCACAGAAAGATATCAAGATAATTCTGCAGAGAGCTCTTTAATCAATTTCTTGACTGTTGAGTTTCAATATTTATTAAAGGTGTTTGAAAAGATTGTGAGAACGATCTGTCCACTTCTAACTTTTGGTTCCAGGAAAACTCAATTCAATAGAACTCTATGTATATATGTGTATGTGCATATGCAACATGCAAATATGCATTTACCTTTATGTTTAATGCATATACACATGTGTATGTGTGTATAATATGTATATGTGTATGCCACAAATGCTTAGTGAACAAGTCACACATATGGAAAAATAAGTAAATAATTGTGTTTATCCTGACAGATCTATTTAATTAAACCACAATAATCAATCAACCTTAATTAACAATCTAGACTCAGTCATACATTCAGCCCTAAGTCAATCACTGTCGCCAAGGAAGTGGGAATCAGGGATTGGTTGAGTGTAGGTCATGTATCAACACCGCTCAGCTGAGTAGTATCATTGTCCTTTGAAACAAGCAGATACCAGGATGGAATGGGACAAATGGATGCTAGCAAAGTCATTATCAAGTGTCCATGAGAGAAGAATTTCTGTGTTAGGCTGAGAAAACAGCTTGTGTGAGGTCCTTCAAGGTCATGGATCACTTGCAGGGAAGTGGTGAGCAACTGTTATAGCCAGAGTAAATAATAGGTGAAGTCTCTGACCACTACGACCGCAAGAGCCAGACCATAATTATGTCACTCTGAAACAAGCACGGCATTGTTTCATCATCAACATGCCTTTGAAATAATGCAGAGACCTGTATTCTTATGGAGTTGAGATTTGAGACTTGGAAGATAAAGCTCATCAGCGAGTATAAATGCTGAAGTCACACAAAAAGTGTCACCTAAAAAGACAAGTGCTCTAGGATCTTAGCAATTCTACTTCAAGCTGGAGGTGACTACTCTCAATTACAGGTTCTATTTGTGGGTCCCTGAACTTGACACTTGAGAACGTCCCTTGAGAATTACCTGTCAAAAGTGTGCTTTGTCCACTGAAGACGAGGTTTATAAATACTTCAGCCTGTTTTAACTCTGCCTCTGCAGACCCATATGCCATTTTTCTTAAGAAATCATCAAATGGGGTGACCTTTTCGGAAGAGTCAGGAATTCAGGAATCAAATTGATTCTGTACCTTGGTAGCACCTTGCTAGTTACAAAGCATGGTTTAAAAGAGGTCAAATAGAATACTTTACAACAACCCTGTAATGAAGGTATATTGATGCTCATTTATAGATGATAAACTAATGCTCAAAAAGGTGAATGATTTCCCCCCAAATATACAGGTGCTTAGTGGCAAATGAAACTTTAGATTAGATTCCCTTTTCCCAAATCCAATAATCCTTCATGTGTGTGCTTTCTTATCAGGAATAAGTAGATATTACCAGAAACCTTGCACTTATTAAAACATAAATTGAATAACAGAATCCAGATCATATTTTAAGCTATTGAGATTGCAGCATTAGTTTGCTAATATTGATGCCACTACAACATTAAAAATATGAAGAACCCACTTTCAAAATAAATGTGCACACAATACTGTATTGCTTGGTTGGACGTCACATTTTACTTGTATATTCAAGGTCGTTCACATTGGGTTCCATCCACTTCCAAAAGTCCTCCCATTGCCCATGCTCTGTGTTTTATTTTTTAACTAATCAATTTTTAATTGAGGCAATATTTGCCTGCCCCCATCAGGTATTGCCACCTCATAGTCCAGCACCATCGGGAGATGAAGCTGGAGTTTCTGTCTCCAGATTCAGAGGAATGTCAGGTGACCCCACAACACCCTCCAAACCTCCCACAGGTGGCCCACAGGAGAGCAGATGTTTGGGTTCCTGCCCCAAGCAGAACATTGAAGCAGGTGGTTTAGCTAAACAGCCATCATGTCATGGTCTGCTGAGTATAACTCCCTCTAGCTCCATCCATGTTTCTATAAATGGCCTTAGTTTATCATTTTTGATTGCTGAATAGTATTACACTGTGTTTATGTACCACATCTTCTTGATACAGTCATCCCACTGACTGGGAAAAAAATCTTTGTGCTCCACATAACGGACAAGGGTCTGATCACAAAGATATACAAAGAACTCATAAGACTCAAGAAAAACAAAGTAAAAAACCCAATCAAAAAATGGGCAGAAGAACTTAAAAGACACTTCTGCAAAGAGGACATACTCAGGGCCAACAGGCACTTGAGAAAATGCTCAACATCTCTCATCATCAGGGAAGTGCAAGTAAAAACCACAATGAGGTACCTCACACCGGTAAGAATGGCACAATTGAAAAAAACCAATGACAACAAATGCTGGCGAGGATGTGGAGAAAAAGGAACTCTAGTACACTGTTGGTGGGAATGGAGGTTAATCCAACCACTATGGAAGGCCGTATGGAGTTCCCTTGGTCTACTAGGGAAGGAACTACCAATCCCACTCCTAGGGATCTACCCAAAGGACACAAAAACACCGATCCAGAAGAGCACCTGTACCCCTGTGTTTATTGCAGCACTATTTATAATTGGTAAGACCTGGAAACAACCCAAATGCCCCTCTTGTCTTTTAAATGAAGTCTCCCCTTGCCAAAGTCCAGAGCTTGTTTTTATGCGCTTCTGCCCTCTGACTGATGGGAGAATTCTTCTTTACACGAACCCATCATGCCTTCTTCCTAGTGAGGAGCACCTGTTCTCATTGCTTTATTTGCATAAATTCTAACAACTTACTGCCTGATCCCTGGAGCAATGATTCATGCACCTCTGAACTCTCTTTGTGACTTGCCTCTTGTTGCTTCATCTCCAGACCTGTAGACTCTTTGTCTTGTGCCTCTTTCTACTTTCCCCCAAGCTGGCAGTAAAGGCCACAACCCACAGGCCTTGAAAGGAAGTGGGGAAGGAGAGGAGAGGATGCTGGTCTTCAAGTGACCCTGGGTTTCCTCCAGTAAAGCTGCAGGCTGCTCCTTCTTTACCCTGACACCTTCATGGTCCCAGCCTCTGCCCCTTATTTGCATTATTTATATCAGGGTTCTTCAACCAATGTTGACATTTGCTCCCTAGGGTCACATGTGATTTGGGGGACATCTCTGGTTGTCCTCATTGCTAGAAGGTGGTTACTGGGATCTAGTGGGTAGAGCTCCAGGGTGCTGCTAAACATCTTGCAGTGTCCAGGACAACCTTATGTCACAAAGAATTATTCAGCCCCACTGTCCACAGTGCTACTCGTGAGATACACTGAACACTGACGCCAGCATATTTAACTGAACGCACACTTCTTCAAAAATTGAAAACGGGACAGAAAAACTTATCTACAACCTAGATCTACCTTCATTCCATCAATCTTCTATTTTTTTTAGGCGGTTCTTAATATTTTTGGAGAAACAAGGATTCATAATTATGCAACAAAAATTTATTGATTAATTTGCAACATCAGGTACAACATGTATAACTTCATCACGTGGTTACAATCCAGTATTTGTGCTTTGCAAGGTAAGTAAACATTCATTTGAGCACAACAAAAGTCTACACACAATATTCTGGGGTTGTTTAAAAAGTAAATATATCATTTCCATTTAGTCACACAAAGAACTTTCAGTTTGAGATGATGGATACTTTTTAGAATTTGACATTTGGCTAATGTGTCACTTAAACCTAAATTTGGGCTATTTGTAATTAATGTCTCATGAGCCCGAGGAATGATTCCCCAGGTGGTGAGTGTGGGAGAGTTTTCTGATGTCTCAGAATGTGGATGATATTTGAGGCCTGCATTGAGGGAGCCAGGCCTTGTTCACATCTACGATTACTTCATAACCTTTAAAAAATAGTGTGAAAACAGTATCTCAGGAACTCTTTAATAAATACCTTCTTTGATCAAGAAAATAAAAGTCAGTGTAGCTTATTTATTTGAAGGGACAGAAGACTCATCAGGGAGATATCTTCATCTTTCAAAAGAGTAACTCTCTTATTAAAATATGATCAAGTTTTCTTTTTCCCAAATGAAATGCCAATAGCTTAGCATCAGAAGTCTTAGCTGCTCATAGCACATCCTGCATCCATCATCCGAAGACCAGGTCTGCCCTGTGGGTACCGCACACTGATGAAGCGGAGGCTGCTGAACTCATCTGACTTAGACAAAGATGTCTGAAGTGTGAACCCTTCAGTGTCTCATGTGAACCCTTCAGTCAACTATATGTCATTTAGGGTAACAATCTCTTTATCGTTTACAATAAAAATAAAATGAAGGTTTATGCTTTATATAGTTGAATACACAAGCAAGTTTTTTTTTTCAAAAGACTTTTTTTTTAATAAGAAAGAAAGCTTTCCCTTAGGGTAAGAATTCTATAATCATGTCATCTAACTAATGAAGAGACAGAAATGACAATCTTTTGTTGATCTTCCTCTCTCTCGCCTGAAGGCAATCGTTTCATGGGCTGTTGTTGGGGAGATACAGAGTATTTATCAGTGTGCTGCAGTGAGTGAGGGGAATCAGCTCAGTAGAGAACATTGATAATTTTCTTACATTTCCGTTAATGTCCAGAGATTGATCTGAAAGTGGAAACTTTCATATCAAAATTCTGGAAATTTGCCAGTTATATCTTCAGACTTTATTTGGGCTAATGGCCCCTTAAATTGCTCAGAAAAGCAAGATCAAGGTCACAAAATTATTCTGACCAGTGACTTTGTTTCCACTTGAGTTACATAATTGGAGACATGACATTATTTTATATCGTCAAAAATATGTAAGTGCCATTTTCTTGGTGTCTGAACCTAGTTATAAGTTTTTGAGTCCCATGAAAGTTTTGTTAAGGTCTATCTTTTCAGACATTCTAATACAAGCTATTTTGAAATCAGCCACAGGTTGTACTGATCTGTAAAAACCTATATTTTGATTTTCTTCACATTTTCCATGTGCAGTAGTATTGAGAAGCAGATTTTCTTTTATAGCTCTGCTAATGTGATATGATGTTTTGAGAAAATTTAGAGCAAACCACTGTAATCTAAACTAGAATAAAGGAAAAGAATATTCCACAGGGCAAAACACTGCCCTATCCCAGCTCTAACAGCCAGTCGAAGAGACTTGGGATGCCTTCCTTTTGCTCCTCGTGCATTTTGCAGTACTGGACAACTGCATGGAAGATATCCCCCACTTTCCAGGACTTCTGATGGACCAGACGCACGACATCTAGAAACTGAAATAAAGCACAGAGTTAAGACTCACATATCACGGAGGACCCTCCAAATCATCTCATTCTACCATTCTTTTTGAGACAAAAATCTCTCCAGGCTATTTTCAAAAACTGCTAGTGATGGGACTATTTTCAGACAGTCTATTTCTTTTTAGACAGTTCAAATTATTAAAGAGTTATTTCAACCGAAGTCTAATTTTCTTCACAACAGTGGTCCTCCATGCGGGATACGAGCTGGAATTTTTCATTCCAGACTCAGTCTTCTGGATACGTGAACAGTTTCCTCAGCTCTTCTTTCTTCTGTGGGTTGGCTCTTTCTGAAAGGACTGTCTAGCATGACACCTGGTCCTTTCTATCTGTACCACAGATAATCTTGTTGGATGTGAAAGGCCAAGCAAATAAAGTGGCAAACATTTGGGTTGAGTCATCTCATTCCATCTTCAGAAGTTCTCTTCCCCATCATCAAGATCAAAAGAGGTTGGGTTTTCATTACTAAATCTCAGATTCCAATTACTTGAAATCTCAGTCAACAGCCTTGTGAAATGGACGCTGACTGATGAAGAATGAGAGGTTCAGAGATGAAAATTTGCACTTGACATTCATATGTTCTTCTACCATCCTGCATAATGATCTTTGTTCTATAGCACCCTGTGGACTTTAGGAGTAGGAGGAATATAGCACTGATATTTATTTAGAGCATTGGCAAAAGGGTAGGCTAGGAATCTGGTATAGTTTTATGATGAAGAAAGTTCTGTTTGTTAAGAAAGAGGAGCATTGTGGTTTAGTTACTATTTCTTTAGGATTTTCTCCTAGGGCTTTTTGTTCTATTCTTTTGTGTTTGCTTAGACTTTCAAGATGAGCCAGAAACTGGAATGTCAATTTTTTTCTGATCTTTTTCCCTCTTTTCAGTTTGAATTTGTTAATTCATATCAATTACTTGGAAGCTATCATATAGAAAGCTACTATTAAATCAGACTTTTCCAGCTGAGATGGCCTTATTTGCAGTTACAAAAATCAGTACTTTATTGTACATGCTTGCTTTGTGTTAGCTTAATCAGAAGAAAGAACTTTTCTAGGTTGTAAAATGAAACACTTTACTTTTACATGGAAATATAAACATTATCTCAAAGAGTTTTAGGGTGATGTGAAAAGGAAGACAGATGGTAAGCCAGAGCCCAGAATAAACCCACACTTATATGGACTGACAACCTATGACAAAGGAGCCAAGAGTATACAGTTAAATAAAGAAGCCTCTCAACAGGTGGTGATGAGAAATTGGACAGCCATACACAAAAGAATGAAACCAGACCACTGTCTCAAACCGCACATAAAAATTAACTCGCAATGGATTAATAATGTGTATGTAAAACATGAAAGCGTAAAATACATAGAAGAAAACATCAACAAAATACGCCAAGACACTGGCTTCAGAGACGTCTTTAGGAACTCAACTCCAACAACAGAGGAAACAAAAGTGAAGAAAACAAATGAACCACGTAAACTAAAATGCTTTTGCACAGCAAAAGAAAGTGTCACTACAATGAAGCACTAATCCTGTTCCATCAAATGGGAGAAAGTATCTGCATACCTTACATCTGACATGGGAGAAATCATGTGACATGATTTATAAACCCAAGATTTACAAAGAACTCATGCCATTGAACAAAAGGAAAACAAATAACCCAATGGGGAAGAAAAACTAAAAAAACATTTTTCTAAAAAAGATATGCAGAAAACCTAGGCACAGGAAAAAAAATGCTCATCATCACTTATCACCAGGGAAATGCAAATCAAAATCACACTGAGATGCCATCTCACATCCATGAGAATAGCCTATATCAAAAAGACCAGGGCCTCCCTGGTGGTGCAGTGAGTTGAGCATTGCTCTGTGAAGCATCCGCAGCACAGCGTGAGTTCGATCCCCGGCCAGGGAGAAGACCCACATGGCACAGCCGACCTCTACTGCCTCGCCCGCTGCTCCCCTTAGCAGTGTATTTCAGTGGATCTGCCTGTTCTGAATCCTCTCAGCTCCTATGCTTCTGGCCTAGCTCTTGTGCTTATAAATAAATAATCTTAAAAAAAAAAGACCAGAAATAACAAATTTTAACAAAAGTTGGAAGTAGCCCAAAGGACTCTTGTTGGGGACTATGGGTGCCTTGATGGTGAGTATGAACCTATACTTCTAACTTGTAATTGGTGTGTTTTCTTTTATTTGTGCATACAAGAACTGGGGTACAGGCCAGAGATGCAGGGGGTGGGGTGAGAGGATTCACCAGTGGCAGAGTGGGGAGTGGAACAGGCAGATAGGCTGAAATCTGCGGCTGAGGGGAGCAGTGGGCAAGATAGGAGTGGTCTGCTGCACCATGTGGGTCAGCTCCCTGGCCAGGGATCAAACTCATGCTGCAGTGAGTGCAGATAGCTTCACAGTACTTCAATTTAACCCCTTGCACCACAGGAAGGCCCTATAAATCATAGTCGGTGTTTTGCACCAATGTTACCTCAATAACAAAGTAACAGAAAAAAAATAAATGAAGATACTTTTGTTGGAAAAAAAATATGCATGCACATCTTGGGGCTACCTACTCATTAATTTTCTATTCATTGGGTGCTTCACAAAAATGAGTGGAGACTCTGAAAATAGACAAAAACGAACTTAACTGAGATTGGGGCAATGGTACTTGATGAAGAGCAAACGTGGACCTCGCCTCTTTGGGCACAGTGACTGGGTGTGGCATGTACTTTGAAACCAAGTCCTTTCTTTCTAACTCCTATTGAAATGAGTGTTATCAAGAGGTTGATTCCAGAGCACAGAATCATTAAGAGTAACAGACTTTCTGATAAATTCCCACTTCCTCCTCATTATCATCCCACTTCCTCAATTTACTTCTCATCATCATCACCAACTAGCTGAGACAAACTGAGGGTCAAAGAAATAGTAACCGTGATTATATTTGGGCGGTGCGAAGTTTCATAGTTGAAACCAATTTTAAGGTTAAAAATTCGAGAATAAATAATGCACATTTGGATGAGTTAATTGGACAACGACTGTGTTTCAGCAGTGATGAAAACACAACGCTTTAGCAATAGCCAAACATAAACATGGTACCTTTTCGATTCTGCTCTCCTGGGATTTCTTAAAGTAGATGGTGGGGATCCCAAGCTCGGAGGCAGCGATCCACTGCAGGGTGGCTCGAAGCTCAGCGTCAGGACACTCTGGCTCCAGGTCAAAGTTGATCACCAGCAGGCTGCCTTGGCGGCTGGTGGCACCCACTGGGAGTCCACGGCCCGGTTCTGCACACAGACACAACCACAGCCTCACTGCACTGGCCACAGGGAGATCACAGGCAAATTGTGTGTCAGAATTACGGGAATGTGGCTTACCCTCTACGTTTTCTGACTGTCCTTTAAGAATCTCCTTCTCTTCTACTAATTCACTTTGGGAGAAAACAACAGGACATGATTGGTAATGTTTAGGAAGAGTAAGCTGTAAATGGAAGATGAAGTGATGGGTCTTATTGATCTAAAAGCTTCTTAAATTCATTGTGGATTATCATTTCATAGAGTGAAGTAATGCCGGGGAAATAGCAGTGGGACTATGACAAAGATTACTGGGTCTGTGATAAATATCCCTGTCCCTATAAAACAAAAGTCTGATAGCTGAGTGGTTTGAGTTGGGGTGACTGGTGCAGAAGAGTCTGAGAGAAGCATCTTTCTATCTCCATCACCTGTCTTCCTTAATCCTCCACAGATTTAAATATTCAAGAGGGGATTTTGTGAGACGCTAGTTCTGGTGTAAACATTTATATTCATCTCTTTCGTATTTTACTTGTTACTTAAAAAAACCACATGTTCCCACGTTGGTGTCATTATTTTTTATACTATGAAAACAACATTTTAGTTTAGGAGAAATGTCTACTATAGGTATAGCTGGTCCTCTGATATGAAACAAGGAAAAAAATCAACACACTGTAAAATAACTCAATTGCTTGAATTTTTTGTTTGTTTCTTTTTATGAGAAAAAGGGTGGCGTGGATTGGAAATAATTTAGCGCTAGAGACTCCCAACCAAAGTGACTATTTCATTAGGCTTGGTCATGTCCAATATTTGAGATATTCTTATAAGTGACTGCTTGTTAGTGAGCCATGTGTCCAGTGTGAGAAGCTCTGACCCATCCTGACAGCAGGAAGGAAGGGGTCATCTTGGGAACCCCATGGCGCCCTATACCTTCGTCCTGTCTGGAAATGAAAGGACTGGGGCTTTTGAACATGTGTCTTGTAGTCCCTGTTTCCATGAGGACCTGGTTGGTAAGCTCACTGCCTTTCTGATGTCAGAAGAAAGTGTGGTTGCTCTTTCAAGCATTTCTAATCACTTGTAGAAGAATGCAGGGCTCCCCAAGGGTCTAGCTTTTTGGCCAGATCTCCACGCAAGTGATTCAAGTGAAATGACACTTGCCAGCCAGGGTTTCTGCTGCCAAGGAGCGTGGGATGCTGGCTAGGGTGGGGGTGGTCTTGGTTTTTCTCAAACACATAGAGCCTGAGGGGTCCTGAGCTCATGTGTAGGGATTAGAGATTCAACAAAAAGTCATAAGTGTTTCCTGTAGGAGAGAGAGAAAATCCCCCCAAGTAGATATTTGTTTCAAATTTTGGTTTCCTTTTGAAAACAATACCAACCCACAGCAAGGTGTACGTGCGTCTCGACTTGTGAATAATGGCTCTGTGGAAGCACAAAGGATGCAACACAACCTGCAATCACTGAGGCATATCCCGGAGGTGGGATTCTGGGTAACGCAGTGAAGTCACAACACTGTAGCTATAGATAGTAACTAAGGAAACCAGCCAGGGAGCAACATGAGCCTTATATATCACATTCATTTTTTTTTGTTTTTGAATTTCAGAAATCTATAAATAATAAGGTAGGTCATGATGGTCAAAAATAGATGTCAATCACTTATCCAGAATAATTACAAATTCCAGTTGAAGTCCTAAACTCATGTTGCTGTCGTTTTTGTCACCATATATCTTAATTTACTTTTGATTCTTTATCAAATTTGACCCAAGACATACTGGGCTTCCCTAAGTACTTTCTCCCTTGGTTTTTTTTTGGAGCTACCGTACGTGGTGGAGAGCAGAGTCTCCGCATGTTAGTGACACACAACCATCCTTTGATAATGGACACACTTGGCAATGACTAGCCCCCATGTCCACAAGTAAAGGAAAAGTCGTTTACTCTACACACATGTACTGAACGATGGTCTTTGTTGGTTGTTAGAGTAACATTTCAATGGCTTTCCCTTCCATGTGTTCAACTACATTAAATGACGTACATATCGATGCTGTGGGTAAGTTTCAACTGAAATGACTAGATCATCAGGGGCAGATTTGAAGTCTAGAAAGGAGGTGGTGGCAAGGAAGGGCTGAGGGAGGCCTGAGCTCTTGCTCCGGCGACAGGGGACCACGGCAGTACAGACATGATGGCAGCAGTGCTGGCACACTCCGAGTGATCAAAATGGATTGCCGATGGAATTGAGTAGCGGTCTCACAATCACTGCATCTCAGTGGCTACTTACTGAATCATAGGAGAAGATGGCATGCTTTCCTGATAAATGTCCAGGTCCATAATGCCAAGACTGCTAGTGGCACTACTGTTGCCATTGCTGACAAAGCAAAAGTTTACACATTAATGCCAGTCTCCGCCACCTGGCCACACTGCCGACACCAACGTTCCATTGTTCTCAGAGGTGGTTTCTCTGGTCCCCACAGAATATGAATATATCCTGGGATTTTTATTTCTGACTGAATTTTTTTGGGAAACCCAACGAAAGACATTTTGGGTTCAAGCAGGTCACCGTCACCATCACCACCACCACCATTACTGTCACCGTCATCAACGTGCTCTGGTTTCTGTGGGGACGTCACACCCGGTGGGTCCCATCTAGTGTCCCTCACTCTATCCTCGGGGTGACCCATAGAGACAAAGTGACCTAAGAACGCTGGCCAAGGGACACACATGGAGGCTTCTCTGCCTGATTCAAGGCTTTTGACAGAAACTGGGAGAAGCACAACATTCTTTCCTTTACCATTTAGGGGATTTTGAGGGACATTCCAGAGGCTGTCTGCCTGACTCGGTGTTTTCCTAAGGGATACAGAGTTCACCAGTACTCTAGAGTGTGACGCCAACACTTCATAGCTCCTGTATCTTAAAATCTCTGAGACGGAGCCACAGCTCATGCCTCGGTACCATGGAGGAGAAAGGATAGAGCGCTGCGTCCTTCACAAATTGTGCCGTCAACATGTGGTTCGCTACCAACCTGGATCTTAGACAATAGAATCGAGACCATTTTGGGGCTCTGCCTGTGAAAGGGAAGGCATCTAATTTCATGAAACCCACTGAGTTTCTGCAGACTATCAATATCCCAAGATGCCTCTGCCCAGTGAGGTCTTGGAAGGGTGAACGCTATTGTCTTCTGTGACGGGGCCATCTCTTCCTGGAGGACTGTGACTAACTAACTAGACATTCCTGTTTTGATTTTACGTGGGGAGACGGAATAAATAAATTCATTGCTTGGAATCCGGTGACTCAGACATTGCACTGGAGATAACCCTATAAACTTCTGCCAAATACAAAGAGTAAATTCTATTTGCTTTTTGTCTCGAATTGTAACATTTGCCAACAGTTTTTCTTTTTAATTTTAGACAAATTGTTTGGCATTGGGAAATTGTCCTAAGTCTAAAGACTGAATTGCCAGAAATAATACCTTTAAGGAACCATTACACGCAGCTGCATCTGAATCGCATTTCCAATAGGCCTTTCTGGAAAGGCCTTTGTATTTCCACCTCACAAGGGGATAGCGTTTAGCTTGTGCCTCCTGATCGCTTGGACCTACCTTTACTAGAATTTCTAGAGCAGCAATACAGAGGGCAGGATAGAAAAAAGGGGGGCAGGCAGTCAGGCCCAAAAACAGGCCAAGTGGGAAACGCTTGCCTCAGCTAAATCCAGCCTGTGTCACCTCTGAAATACAAATGAGCCAGAGAGAGTACTAAACACACCAGGTGCAACAGCAGTGCTTATTTAAAATTTCGTGGTTGTCTCATGGAAGGCCCTCACTGGGACTCGCCGAGAAGGAACACAAGCTTAACCCTGGCCAGGTGCAAGTCATACCTGATGTCAAGGTCCCTCTGAGCACAACCACGGCAGACACTTGACCGACCTAGCATGCACACTGCTTTCTGCTCTCACGTCACTGACGTGGTTTTTGGATCTGCCTCGAGACCCACTTCCCTGGGAAGTCAAGTGAAAAGCAGGTACCTCATGGATCTGTCGCTGAGCTGCAGAAAGCTGCTGGTGTCGTCCGGGTTGTCCTCCTCGTTGGCAAGCTGGGACCAGCTGTCCGTGCTCTCCCCACTGCTGCCTGGGGGGTGGGGGGACTCCTCGGGGTCTCTGCCTTCTGTGGAGACTTCAGCCTCTGGGGCGTCTCTGGCACAAAGAGGGTCACTGCAGGCGGCAAAATACTGTTACCAAGAGTGGAGGCACAAGACTGATCCTCTCCTGGGTAGCCCCTGGCTGCTCTGTTGGGCCTGCATCTCGGCCATAGCGAGTATCATTTCCTTGGACGTGGGGGTCTTTCTTTTGGGCTGACCCTTCTCCGGGTACCCAGGTCCCATATGAGTTTTCAGGATCACCACCGACCAGCTTTCTCATCTCTTCATTTCATTCTTTACACCTAATCTCTCCATTCATTCCCAAAACACACTCCCTACCAGCACACATAATTACTGCAGGGCAGCAATGTTTAAAATAGAGACCCAGGATGTGTTCCTAGAGATTGCGATTCTGTGGTTTTGCAGGGAGGCCCAAAAAACTGCTCTTAATGGACATAGCAGGTGATTCTTCTACAAGTAGCTGGTGCTAGAGACCCCCCTCCCCCCACAAACACACACACACTGGTGATTTCCCGAGTCATTCTGCCTATGAACGCCTCTCGATCTTTTCTAGCTGAGGTCACCTTTACCCATCATTCCCTTTCCCGAAACCTCTGCTTGATGGCACTGCATTTCTGGATTGGTGCTTTTTCAGATTGAATATCTTTCAGATAAATCTTTGGCCTGTCAGATCCCTCTCCTTGAAGCCATTTTTCCTTCATCTCCCATGAATTTCTGCCTCTCGGGACACTCCTCATCTGGAAACTGGTTCTTGGGTTTCTGTGCGGCAATAGCCAGCTATTGTCGGTCAACTCTGCCCTTCTCTGCTCTCTGTCCCCGATCATCTCATTGATCCTCCTAGCTAGGAAAACAGCTTCCAAGTCTGAATTCCAGCGGGACTCCTCTACCTAATTCTGGGGCTCTATTTTCTTTACATGGTTTGCTGAACATATTCCATCTGTCTCATTAACATCTCAAAATCAGCACACTTGCAAGGAGCTCTAACTGCCCTCCCATCCTCTCCCTGTTCCTTATTCCTGCTGGCTTTTCTAAATGAGTCTGAAACCTTGGTGTTCTCTGCTTTCTTCTTTTTGAGCTTTGCATTCAGTCAAGAGCAGACATTTTCAGTTTCATCACTTTTACATACTTATTTCCAATTCTGTGCTCTTGAAGTTATCTTCGTTTACATCCTTCCAAGTCTGTAGCAAAGGATGCAGAAGCCTAGACAAGTCAATGATGCATCGAGGGTAATAAGAGTTGGTACCAGATATGGGATTTGTGACACGTGGATATTGCTCCGTGCCCTGACCTGGGCTACATTATATTAAGCTTCTAATAGTTAAGCCCCATCACTTCCTTCTCTCTCAGAATTTCACACTGTTGTGAGATTAAGGTTTCCCAGGCATATTTTGGTCCAGCCTTGTCAAGAACCTTCAAGAATTCCCGTAAAGTTAAGCCTGTTCTCCATGGTCTTTCTAGTTTTACTGCCTCTGCCCTCCTCACTAGACAGTAACAACAAAAATATTTGATGTTTTTCAAACATATCAGGGGATTCCTGACCTTGGCTTTGGTCTTACTGCTTCCTCTGAACAAACGCTGAAGAACACTGTTTTTAAATTGTAGATTCCAGTCCCACCACCAGCCACCTATTCAACTTGGATAAGTTAATAGAGTTTTCTAAGAAAAAAAAACTACTTTACAAAGATTTTTGGAGGAAATTAATTAGAAAATAAAACCATTTAATGTATGCATGTTGCATAATGCCTGGTTTGCAATAACCCAATAGTCTAACTTATCATTCCATACTATAAGTTATATGATGCACTGAGATGCATAAGTTTAATCACATCCTTCCTGAACTTTGCTTCTTATTAGCCATCAAGCCTTAAGATGCTTACACCCGAATTTCCAAGGATAAGGCCATCTCTTCTTCACAAAGTGTCAAAGCAACTTACTTATTTTTTTTCTTTTTACCTATTTTTTCTTTTCTTGTTCTTTTATGTTTTCTCTTTTCCCCAACTGCTTTCTGGTTTTTTATTCTAGCACATATAGTTATCTGTATATATCATACATTATTAGAATGGTTATTAAGAATTGTTATATTTCTAGAACATCAAATATTCTTTAGAGGAATATATTCTTGTCAAAGTGTCTAATGTCAAAATTAGATCCATTTAACTATCAATTAACTATCTCAAACTACTAAGTTCCAAATGGGAAGATGTGAGATGTCACCTACTAACAAACTAACTACATTCTGACTCACCATGATATAGATTACTTTGCTGGTATAGCTGACATATGCATGGTATAGCATACTTTGCTACTAACCTGAAAGTCCATACGTTTGAATTTCCAGTAACTTGCATAACACAGTAACACACACACACACTGAATATGACAGCTCTGGATTAGGGCTCAGGCCATTTATTTACTCAGAGCTGCTTACTGCGGTCCCGCAAGCCCCAGGTGACCCCCCGCATGTGTAATGAGGTTGTCCCATAGGAGAGGGACCCCACAATTATGAAGCTTGGAGCTACTACAAGAGCTGCTGCGGGCACATCTGTCCTTTCTTGGTCCTCATGTAGTGGGGCTGAGAGAGAGAAGGATGGAGGGGAGTGGGTGGGGGATGGGGAGGGAGTGAGAAAGGGAGCAAGTTGCTGACTTTGTTGCAGGTTATAAACAAATCCAAAAATATTTTTTGGGGACCAGAGGAGATGGTCTGTTTTTTGCCATTCCAGAATATAAAATAACAGCTCTGTATCTCTCTAGAGGTCAGTATCTTTAGAGTTGGTATAAATTGTCCTTTAATCCTTTTTGCACAGAGTCTTGAGTGCAGAGAAATGTAAACATATTCATGGAGCCTTTTCTCCTTGACACTACCTACTTCAAAAAACGATAGCTTTACAGAGGATGACAATAGTGATGGGAAAAAATGCCAGATTTGACCATCAAAAATGCAGATGGTCTCCAATTTTGGATGGTTCTAATCAATTTATGATGGTTTGATTTAAGATTTTTCAAACATTCATACCGTTCAGTAGAAACAAGAGTTTTAAATGAATAATTTGAATTCACACAATGAATTAAGACGTTTGCTCCTTCCCTGGCTGGTGATATGCTGCAGGACTCTTTCCCCTCTGTCTCTGAGCCACGGCAGCTAAGCTAAGAACACACACTGCCGGCCTGCAGTGTGCTATTTTCCAGGAAACCTACACTATATCATTTAACCTGTTTATTCTTGAGGGATATTTTCGCATGAAGGTGGTGACCTAAAGCACAATAGGTATTTTTACTGGGGGCTGATTTGCATAATGAATTCTGAAGTTGCTACTTTTTAATCAAATTAAAATACTTTTTATTTTGGTATAGTTAGTCATTATGAAGCTTTTAGTAAGAGTTATGAAAATGTTCCTCAGATTGTAACCTAAAAATATCTTCAGGAAATGACACCCCCACCCCCAAATAAAGCACCTGTGTACCCCCTCCCTCTTGTACGCATGTGGTGTAAACTCTTTCCCAGGGAATTAAGTTCAGTATTTAGCTATTTTGACACATTAAGTTACATGATAACAACTCTGAACAAAAAAAAAAAAAAATTGAACTAAATATGACTAAAAAAATTACCCCTCTGCAATCTTGGAAATACTGCTGCTTTTACACAATGCTCATGCTGTTTGTGCAAGATTTCTTTTGGAGAAAAACAATCTCCTGGAATAAAGGTATCCACATACTCTAAGCTCGAAAACAACCACCACCAGCAAGCGAACACTGACGGGGTTCGTACAGTGGAATAGACAGCCTACAATGGAATAGTCAGAGGCCTATGGCTATGTCATCATTGAGATTTACATATCCTCTAATGATGCCTTCTCCTTCCCATCAATTATATGAGTAAACTGAAAGATTAGAGAACTTGACCAAGGTCATAAGGTTATCAGGTTACTTGGTGAGGTTCATTTTCTGCAACAATCTTTGACTTACTCCACAAAGGAAACTATTCCCTACTTAGTCCTTCGATTTTGAAGGCAGATCAGATCTTGAATTTCTTTCAACACTGAGAAGCCAAATCAGAACTCTGTCTCATGAGTTGAGGAATAGGTGCTCAGAAGCCGAGCCAGAACAGAAAAGAAGCCCAAACCAGCTGCATGTGTATTTCCCACTTTGTTGAAAGTCCCCAGAGTATAACCTCTTTTTAGTATAATATTAGTGACAATTAACTCAAAATTGTTTAATGAGCGTTATGTAACTTCAGTGCCATCCACTATTTGATGTGAACCTACGACTGTGGGTTTTGTCGAATTAGTAGTTCGTGAAAGCTCCAGACTATAGAACTTTCTTTGACTACATTCACAGGTGCTTTGTGATCTCAGAGCTCAAGGACAAGCAAGGTCAGACACCTGGAATCCTAAATAAGGCTTTTCCATTTTCTCTTATCTCAGTGTAAGGTTTAAATAATCACATGTTGGTCATTTCATTGCTTCAGCTCCTTTAAGTCTGTGTAATTCTCCAGGCTTCCCAGAGATGCTGAGTACTAAGGAGAGGTATGGTAGGGCTTAAGTAGGCATGCTACAGCCGGAGAAGTATTGAATCTAAGAACTTTCCTTGGTTACCTTGCCTGGGCTTCACTTGGTTTAACTTTATGTTCTTTTGCTTGTGTGTGTTCATGTCTCTCCTCCCCTTCTTCCTTTTGGCATTCTTCCAGGGTTCATCCAATTAGAAAATTACATTCTATTGCACTAAATAGCAAACAAGAAAATACTCAAGGGTCCTGGATCATCCATTGCTCACGTGCTATAAGACCTACAAAAAAGGGTAGGGGATATGGTGCCTCTCTTTTATGTCCCTGGTGGACATGGGGAAGTGTGGGGAACTTTAAGAACAATGATTTATGAGCAGGCTGGAGTCAGTCAACTTATTTATTGTAGCTAAACATTTAGAAGTCATTGTGTAATGGGTTTATGTCTTTGAAAAGTTTACACCAGTTATTTCTCCAGCTTGTTTTCCAAAAACAGAAACTTAGTTTTTGTTTTGTTTTCTTTTGTCTAATATCACTCTAAACCCCCAATTTTAAAATGATCCAAATGGTCTGATATTCAAGAATCTTAATGAAATTTCTGCAGAAAATGGGAGTTGTAAAATGAATGACATGCTTTCAGCAACCGGAGGGGGATAAATACCTGAGCTCAACTTCAAGAAGCATGTCACCCACATCATGAAAAGAACTCTTGAAGAAACAAACCTTCAGTTTTGCTTTGCCCTTTTGTTGCCACAATTAGCTGAGGCACGTGAAGGGCCAGCACCAGGGGGTGCAGAGTCCTTGCAAAACTACTTAAAACATGGCAGACAAGGAAAGCTTGAAAGGAGAAACCCAAAGAAATACTGTATCGAAATGCCAGGTGCCAGTTTTAAAATTTATTTAAATTTAGTCTTTTTCTAATGAATAAGTTGATATAATTTCTTCATTGGTTTGAAAACATGCCATGAATTTCAAAAACTGGCATACTGTGGAAGATTCTTTTTAATAGGGAGAATGATACCGTGCTTCCTGTTACATACATGAATGTAATATACTTAAGAAATTTTTAAAAATGGGGCCTCCCCTGTGGCTCAGAGAGTTGAGCTCTGCACTGTGAAGCATCTGTGACACAGCAGCCTGAGTTCGATGCCCAGCCAGGGAGGGGACCCACATGGCGCAGCAGACCTCTCCTGCCTCACCTGCTGCTCCCCTTAGCAGTGGATTTTGGTGGATCTGCCTGTTCTGCTTCCTGCTCTGTCTCTGATGAATCCTCTCAGCTCCCACGACTCTGGCCTGTACCCCAGCTCTTGGATGCATAAATAAATAAAATTTTTTTTTAAAATTTAAAACTGCTTCCAACTTTCTATTATAAGTGCATATGCATACAGAGGTTATTTGTTGTCTCAGAATTCAGTTCTTGCCTCAGTGAAGTCCCTACTATTTAGAATGAATACAATTAAGAGCACGCTGGGGTCGCAGGCACCCTCGGGAGACCATGGAATCACTCACCTGTGTTTCGGGCTGGTGCGCGTGGCCTCGTCTCCATCTCTTGCCACTTCTACCCCTTCTCCTTTCAAGGGCTCTTCTGCTTCCTCCGGGTGGCTGCTTTTGGAAAGGAAGCCTTGGGGGTCTCCAGCGCACTCTTCTCTCTGATCTGCTTCAATCTGAATTAAAGGCACTTCCCTTGGGCAAAGCGATCTCCTGGTGTGGCTTACCTCGCGGCACGAGGAAATTTCCTTTTTAGACTCTAAACTGTTGGGACTGGTGAGAGGAGCAGGTCTGCTGGGAGAGGACGCCAGGGGCTGGCTGCTTTCGGCCACAGAGTCCCTCCTGGGGTAATCAACAGACTGCGGCCCGCGCCGCCCCGGCCCGCTCTGCACTCGGCCAGGTGCGCGGCCGCCCGCAGACTTGGCCACCAGCGGGGCAGAGCGGGACTCCACGGCCGCGGGCTCCGAGTCATCCACGATGATTTTGTTCTTCCGCATGAGAGCCTCGATGGAGTTTGCCCACGTCTCGTGAATCAACCTGCTGGTGAGCTGGTCAGTGCCACTTCTCCGGTATAAGCAAGAGTCTGATTTGCAGAGCCCCGACGAGGACGCGCTCCCGGCCAGCTGCACGCTGAGGACGTCCTGCTGGCCGCGCTGAGCAAAGCCGTCCAAGGAGCTGGCTTTGACGGGCGCATTCACGGTCAGCCTGGCGCCCGGGGATCTGCCGTCCGGCACCGAGGACTGTCTGTGGCACAACGGGGAGCGCAGAGAGGGCGAGAGGAAGCCCGCCGCCCAGTCCTGGCTGCCCCGACGGGAGGCGGGCCCGTCCCTGCTCTCCCGCCCCATGTCCCTCAGCATGTACCTGTAGAACTCCTCGGTGATGCTCTCGGTGCTGGACTGCTTCGAGGGGCAGCTGGGCCTCACGCTCAGGTGCTCGCTTTTCCGGCAGGCCTGGAGCATGGCGGAGCTGAGAATGCTGCTGGCGTTCTTGCCCGCGTAGTAATCCAGCAGCAGCTCAAACCCCCGCCCTTCGCTTTCCATCTGGTTCACCATGAACCTGGAAAACTCATCCGAGATGCTCTCGCAGCTCGACTGCTTGGACACCGAGCTGGCCCTGCTCACCGGCTGGCTCAGGGCGCTCATCAGCCCCAGGCTGTTGACAAAGGCCCTGGCCTGCGACTCCTCCTCGGGGATGCTCTCGCAGCTGGAGGCCTTGAGGCGACTCCACCGGTCCCCGCTCAGCAGGCGACCGCGGGGGCAGCCCTGGGCCTGCCAGATGCCGTCCACCACCGAGAACTCGGTCAGGTTCATGATCTTGGCGGCCACTTCGTTGGCGAAAGCGCTGACAGAGTCGGGGACATCCTCGAGGTTCAGGGACTCGTCCACCACCCGGTTCATCAGCTTCTCTTTCAGCTCCGGGTGCTCGTCGGTTTTCCGCTTGATCTCGCTCAGTCGCGGGGGCTTGTGTTTCCGCAGCGCGCCGCCCGGCTGGCTCTCCTTCTTCCTCTTCAAGGAGCGGCAGGAGACGTTCGGGGTCACCAGAAACTCACTCCCTCTCCTCCAAGCACAAAACCACGGTTGTTTTCCATTGGAGTTGTCAAGGCAAATTGCAGCGATTTCCGTTGCCATGGAGACGATGGTCTCGGCTAACTCCTCTGCGAAGTCTGCGATGCAGTAGAGGTCTGCGTCCTTGGCCGGCGGCAGCGGGGCTGGGGCCGCCAGCAGCGAGTCCTTCCCCACCAGAGACGCGCTTCCCGGAGCCTCGGTGACAGGTGAGGCGCAAGGGTCTGGGGTGTTCGGCCCGGAGCTGCCCTCCGCACCCTGGGGACCGCCGCCGCCCTTGAGCACCGGGGGTGTGCCTTCTCCCTCCGGGGGGTCTCTGCACGCGCTCCCTTGGCGGCTGTGCCTGCGCCGAGGGCTTCTGGCGTCCTCTCTCCCGGATCCCTTGGGACCCGTTTCTCTGGGGCAGGATTCCGCAGCTGCTGAATCAGGCCCGCTGGGGGCGCAGGACAGCTCCGCAGGCCACCTGGGGCTACCGCACAGCCCTGGCTTCCCTGGACCTCTAGCATCTTGCTTTGGACGCTGGTCCTGCGCGGGGTCGTCGACAGCAAGGCTGGGGCGGCGGGAATTGCTCAGCGGAGGGCCACCGGCGTGGTCGGGGGCTCTCATCCACGCTTGCCCAGCAGCCGCAGCTGGCGGCGGGCCGCTGCCTTCTGTTCCCCCCCACCCGAGGGGCTCCTTCGGAAGGGCCGTGGCGCATTCACCGAGCTGGACGAGATGGCGCATCCTTCTGAATGTGGAGCAGATCACGTTGAAGAGCAGTTGGTGAGTCGTTTCCATCAGGATGTCTAATGTTTCCGATGAATGCCTGGCATCCCAGGGGCCCATCGTCTTACTTTTCTGGTGCACTTCGTCAATGGAATGCTTTAGGATAATACCCGACAGGGTCTGCGCCAGCTCATTCCCAAGGACGTTTTCTGAGCACAAGGGCTGAGGCTTGGACGCAGTTTCTAGGATCCTCGCGGTCATGGACTCCACCAGGTCTCCGATGCTGCTGTAGGTATCAGGCTCGGTCAACACCACAGCAGTCTCCCTGAGCAACGCCTCGGCCATGGCTTCCCTGCCCAGCTCCATGCTCCCGCCAGGACTGGGACGACAACCTGCAGAGAAGGCCGCGGGAGTCCCGGCTGCAGGCAAGAGGTCGTTTGAAGCCGCAGGGCACTTCGCCTCTGCTGTGTCACCCAGGCCACAGACAGCCACGGCACTTGCCACTTGAGTCATGCCACACAAAGCGGAAGGAAATGAATATTCGCTGATGGAAGCTTCCTGCAGGCCTTGCAGCGTTTGCACATGCAGTGGCTCATTGCCCTCCAGCGGATGGCTTGCTACCAGGGATTCTTGGTCCATTTTGAGTCTTTCTGTGGCCTGTGGACTGGAAATGGTCCCAATCACAGTGGCTGCACAAGCCAGTGCAACTTCTAGAGTGCTCTGGGTGTGCCTGCTGGAGTTCTCTGCAGAGAGGACAGCTGCGGTTTCTGCAGAGACTTCTGTCTCCAGCCATGAGGAGTGACCCGTCTCAGGGGCAGCCCCGCTGCCATCTGGACTCTGGATGATGACAATTTTGGGAAGCTCATTCCAGGAGCGTGGGACCACTAGCTCCTTTGAGGGACAGCCATTGGGTAAGAGAGCACTTGCCACGGGACCTCTGACTGCAGAATCCCAGGGTAGTGTTGGTTGAGACAATCTAATAAATGCATCTTGCAGCACAGATTCTGCTAAGTTGGTGGCATATTCACCAGTTGTGGCTTCGCCATCTACAGTGGGAGGAACAGAGTTCATTTGGTATTCATGGTCTCCTGGATCTAAGCCACTTGCACGTTCTGATGCAAATCCACAGGCAGAGGGCCTATCTTGCTTCACCATCTTGGAGAAACCAGCATCACCTGTGGTGTAGTGTGCCTGTGATTTTTCCACTTGACCTTTAAAGGCTTCTGAACAATAGTAACTCGTGACTGGCCTCTCATAACCCACCGCTTTGCCTTTCCTCTCTGATGACTTGGCTGAGAGATCCAGATTCTGCAAGGCTGTGTCATCTGTTACTTTTTCCAGAG
This sequence comes from Galemys pyrenaicus, assembly GCA_019455555.1. Lineage (NCBI taxonomy): Eukaryota > Metazoa > Chordata > Mammalia > Eulipotyphla > Talpidae > Galemys > Galemys pyrenaicus. The sequence continues at coordinate 22,052,939 of JAGFMF010011501.1, forward strand.
TGCCTTCTATTTTCAACAACGGTGTAAGATACTTGTTAATGTATTTGTCTTCCAAAGTATAAAGTGACTTTTCTTTGTAATTCCATTCCTCCTGGATAGCTTCCTTTTGCTTACTTTCCAAAACGCTGGCAGAGACATTTATATTTTCATAACCTAGTGACAAGAAAATGAAGGCCATGATTACCTTTGGGAGACTAGGTCCTTGTAAGTCTAAAATAATCATTTCTAAAAATACCTTTAATCAGTGGGTATTTTCCCCCCAAATAGCATTTTGTATGTTTGTTCAAGAAAAATAAACCTGAAAACGTTTTTGAGTTTCATCTTGGGTTGCCATTGGACAAAATGGCTTTCAATAGGAGGCCAATAGAAACTCTGTGGTGGGAGAAGGCACTGGGAGATGAGGAATGGCCACAATTCTGCAGGGGATTGGAACCCCAACTTTAGAAGTGCATTGGTTCCAGAGGGAAGAGGTTTAGAGCAACCCTGATAGTGAGCTTTTTTGTTGGTTTTGCAAAGATTTATCCTCATGTTTGCATAGGACTGGCCCAGCAAAAATGCCCCATAATATCTGGGACATTCCTTTCTCTGCAGCCAAGAGTCAAGGAGAGGAATCCACTGAGCTCAGAATGAAACTCTATTCATGAGTCAATCCAAAGAGTGAATAAAGAGTACTAAGCAGACTGTGGGCTATTTTCCTTCTGTCCTCACAATAATAATACAATAAATGTGTAGTTAACTACAATAAACATATAGTTAAATGTAATAGTGTTATAGAACTACCATATTCCAAACCATAGATAAGGAAACTGGGACTCAGACAGACTAGATCAGGAGTTCTGGGGTTCATAGCCAACACCAAGGCTGTGCTGGGCTTCAGGCCAGACTAATTTGGCTTCCACTCATCGGTGGCTTTTATGAAAATCTTGGGGACACTGACTTTGCTTGTAATGATGGGCTCCATCGCTTCAGAGGTAGGACGGTTTCCCCTTGAAACACACACATTTCCCTCTGCACCCCTAAGGCATCTTTATGGGGTCTGGAGCCATCTAAGCACTGAATCTGCTCAGAGCATTAGTCATCATCTGTACAGTGTCTGATCCTTCTTCCCTCCCTAAACTCAGTAAGTGGAAATGGTGATGTGTCAGCCACAATGATGTGGCCTGAAACTTTTCTGAAATTTCAGCCAGACATTTTATGGCGTGACTCACTTTGGGATGTACATTGGTTTTATTGGCAAGTTCTCACCGTCCCTGGATTCTTCCACCTCGCTCTCCTCCTCCAGGTGCTCAGAGGCAGTGAGAAAATCCTCCTCGATGGAAGATAAGGAACAGTTTGTGTCATCCTCCACTTTCAAAATGTTTGCTTCCAGGTGGAGCTGCCGCTCCTGCACCAGTTCCAGACCAATCAAAAATTTGTTGATTTCAAAGATGATGCAGTTGGTGCTGTTTGGTCTGTTCCCTCGGGCACACTGGACCAAGCAGATATCTGGCAGCCAAGGACACTGGGAGGGGAGAAAGGACATTTATGAAAAGGGAAAATGAAAAACCACTGCCTCTGACGTTTATTCTTCCACCAATCTGTCCTGTTGGAAGCAGTGGGAACTCTTTGATTATCTTCTGGGATTATATTGATGAACTACTTTAAAAAAAAAATTCAAGGGATGCTTGTTTGGGAACACAAGGTACCTAGGAGAAAGTTCAGCTTAGGGGAAAATAGACCATTGTATCATATGTTTTTGTTCTCTGCTGTCAAAACAGCAATTGCACTGGGTAAAGTTAAGCAGCAGAGAAGACTTTTTTCAAACCTATAGGGACAGAGGCCAGAGCAGAGCTGGATCTCAGCTTCACTGAATCAAAAGGCAGTAGGGATTTTAAGAGCTGGTGTGTGAAGATGGTGGGCCAGCTTTGCTTGCTAATTGGCTTTATGGAAAGGACAGCCAGATTTTCTTGTACCTTCATGGCAGGAGGTAGCTTTGCAAATTGGAACAAGGCACCCACAGAAGTTAGGTTCCATCCTGCTCAGCCACTATCTCGATGATGCATTTCAAAGAGAGGGCTCCTACACCCCTTCCCCCCATTAGTCTATGAGAAATGACTGAAATATATCAGTATATAAGTTTAAGAGGTACAGTATGATGACCTGATTTATATATAGTGATACACTTAACACAATACCCATCATCTCATATAAATACAATAAAAAGAAAGGGAAAAAAGTAGTTGTGATGAGAACTTCACAAACTTCAGCCATCACGCAGCAGCGTTAACAAGAGCCACCAGTTCCTCATGCCATCCCACCTACTCATTTATCTTGTAACTGAAGTTTGTGACTTTTGAACATCTTCCTTCAGTTCTTCCTTCTCCCAATCCCACCCCCTAACTCCAAGCCCCGGTAACCACAAACCTTATCTGTTTTCCACATAAGCAAGATCATATAGTATTTATCTTTGTCTTCCTATTGTAAATGATAGGATCTTATTTCTTTATGATTGAATGATATTCTATTCTAAATTTTAAATTTATATTTAAATTTTTTCTATTGGTATTCCACAAATAGTTATTGTTTTATCACATATAATATCTGTATATGTGCATACATATATCACATATTATTTTATCACATATAATATCTGTATATGTATATAATATCTGTATATGTGTATGGTGTATATAATATCTATATACACTACTATCGGGTTATAGAATAATGCACTTTATATATAATAAACTATTTCACTTGATCACACATTTTTTAAAGATTTATTTATTTATGCATAAAATAACTGGGGTGTATGCCAAAGGTGCAGGGGGCAAGAGGATTCACCAGAGACAAAGTGGGAACAGAAAAGGCAGACATACAGAAAAGGCAGACCTACTGAAATACACTGCTAAGGGGAGCGGTGGGCAAGACAGGAGAGGTCTGTTGAGCCATGTGGGTCAGCTCCGTGACCAGGGATTGAACTCATGCTGCAGTGGCTGGCTATAGTTTGATAGCGCTGTGTCTTGAACCCCTACACCACCAGGGAGGCACCATCACACATTTTTAAAATCTATTCATCTATCAATGGACACTTAGGTTGTCCTTTCCAGACTCATGAAACTGGTAAGAAACTTTTAAAAAGATTTAAATCCCAAAGGGTAGAGAATTTAGTGGTAAGTTTTCTAAAGCAAATGTTCTAAGTGAAGGGAGGTCAGGAAGGACTTAGAGGCATAAAGAAGATTGTCTAAAGTTTAATCGAGCTGCACAGAGAATCAAAGTCGCCTTGGGACCCCTCTTGTTAAAACTGAGTCTCGGTTTCTCAGACCAGTATCTCTTGCTGCTTTGGTGACATTCAACCTCTGTCAGCATTTCAGATGTGTGGTAAGTGTGGTTAGCTTGTGTTGCTCATCTAATCAAGCAGTCTAAATGAGATTTAAGTGAATCCCCTTCTAGAAAAGAAATCCATGAGTGTATTACTTTTTCTCTAATCTCTAAAAGGCTGGTGTGTGGGGAGATGGGTGCTAAGGAGCATAATCCACAGATGGTGCCTCATTAGGCCTGTTTATTCTGATCATTTCTGGGGTTATCAGTTCCCAGTTTTCACCACTCCCCAGGTTGTTGTTGGTTAGAATAGCATGAAAATGTTCCGGTCACTCACGCAGATCACCAGGAAGTGACCAGTATGTCTTTTGCATTTGGACGTTTATTTAGATAAGAGGAACAATGTGCTGATTTTTAAGTTCGGGGAAAATTTTAAAAGAAAATTCTTTGACTGGAAAAAGCAGTTAATTGGCAGAGGGAAGATGAAAAGTAAATCTCAACGTGAAATTTGAAATACTTTGCCTAAGGGTTGTCCTATTCACAAGGAGTAGTTAAGTCATGATTGTGGTTGGAATTGGGTCTAATACTAGTTAACTTGCCATTTTGGAATCTTTGAGTCTGAGTGTATGTGTGTGAGTAGTGTGTATGTGTACAGACGAAGGAATATAAGCACACAGACGTTCATATTGTATTCCTGAAAGCAGTATACCTTTTTCTCGCGTAACTCTCACTTCTCAGTCTCTTTCATTGATTACTCTAATGACAGTGAATCCAGGAGAGAGGATTACAAAGTGACAAACCGAATCATTCTCCAGGGACTCCAGGATCTCAGGAAAGAGCATTCCCCTATGTCTTACATGCTTAAGTCTGTTGTTCAAGGAAAGGCCACACCATGTGTTCATGTCATGCTTGGTGGCCTTGCTTGTGTGTTGTAAACCAGCAGCTTCAGCATCCCCTGGAATTCCTTAAGAAAGTACATTCTCAGGTTCCACCCCTGCACTGACTAAACCAGAAGCTGCATTTTCAAGCAAACTTTTGGGGATTTGTACATGCAATAATATTTGGGAAATACTAACTTAGAGCTTTTATGAAATTCACAAAGGATCTGTGATCCTTTATATGGTGATGAACCATGCTATAGAATAATAGCAGCTGATTTGATTCATTTTCTCTCTACTGAATTCACACGCAGTATTCTCCCTGGAAATTTGCGAGAGGCTTTCTGAGGGCCTATTGTATGCAAGGCATGGTGGGCATTCATGTGAAAATATGAATCAGATAATTTCCCTGGGGTGAGTATAGTATAATATAGTGTCAGTGAAATCAGACATAAATAAAAAATGACATAATTGAACCATATGAAGTTGCTGTTTTTGCAGGTTAACTTGAATATTAGCCAGTTCATATGATTCAGATTAAATTTATGTGACATAAACAATATATATTGTGGTAGGAGTCAAAAGGGATATTGACAAATCAACATGAACGGTTCAGTAATACTTCAAGACAGACTTAGAGAAGAGCTATTATTGAATGTGCCAATTTACATAGCTATGGTATGCAGAGAAAGAAAATATATTTTCCTTAACAATCTTCTTGAAAGTAAATCAGAATCCGGAAGTTCCTAGGTAAAATAAGCTATAAAAAATGTAGGCTGTAAAAAGGCAGATAGTATTTACTTTTTATGGAAATCTGTTAGGCGTTTTGCATATCTTACTAGTGTCAACGCAAACGATATTTCTGTGAGGTCGGTAGTGCTGCTTCTCTGTGACAGGTGGCACAGAAGGGCTAATTGATCCTTTCAATGTGTTGAAACAACCATGTGTTCATGTCATACATAGAAAGGATAGCCACGGATAACTCTTACTCTTGTACAGAATAAGCATCTAGGAAAATAATGTTCTTCTCGAGGAGAGTACCTGATTTTACTTGTATTTCTCACTTGGTATTTAACTGGACTAATGGTTTTTGCAATTATTATTTTTTCTTAAGGTTTTAAGTTATTCTGAGATTTCTTAGTCTTATTCTAGACTAAGAAGGGTTTGACTAGTCAAACCATTATCTTGGTACTGCTATCCTATATTTATTAGGTTGACTGGCTTAAATAAACAATACCCAGAAAGAAGAAATTATAGATTCTGCAACACATGATATGAATTAAAAATTGGTATCATTCCTGAAACAGAAGACACTTTTGTTTTTGATTATCTAGAAGTCTAAATTGTTTAAATCATCTTTTTTATTCTTTATTAGTTCAAAATTTCTACCACTCAGAAACCCATCCACCATTTCTCTGCTGCACATGCTTCATATAAAAATCAACACAGCCTATCACAACTTGCTAATCAAGACTAGAACAACACAAGCGAAAAATGAATGCTCATCATTTTAATGTGTAGCTTTGTTGTGTATCATTATCATTATATTTTATTTGAGAAAATTAATCTTTTATATATTAACCTTTAGAAATCTTTCATATCTTTCTACAAATTGATGAGACAATTGAACATTTTAATTTTTATTTAAAATGATTATACTCTCTAATAACAATGAACATTAATATGTTGAATGATCATAAAAATATTGTGATTTTTTTCTTTATTTCTAGTAATATTTTTTTCTTCTGGACATTTCATTCTTTGATTCCTGGAAATTCCTTTTCATCTTTGGGATTGCTATTCTCTTATTTATTAGGTTTGCTGGCTTGGTATATCTTAAATGAACAATGTCCAGAAAGAAGAATATTGTGGATTCTAGAAATGCATGAATTAAAAAATTGGTATTGTTTCCAAAACAGAAAACACTTCTCTTTTTTGATTATCTAGTAGATTTGTAAAAAATCAAGCTACCAGTCTATGTATAATGTGTCTGTTCCAGTTTAAGTGCTACACTTGAAAAGATAATAAATGTTAGGTGTATATAAGGGAAACTTTCAATATTTAGGAGACAGACCCATGAAGATGTTCTTGAATACAAAGATAGCTTTGTTGCAATGGGAGCTTCTGCAGAGCTTCTATAAGGCATTTAACCTGACTTAGCCTGACAACTGACCATGGGTATCTTTTCAGTGCTTCTATTTCTTACCTGTGAAACTTCAAAATCAGCCTGGAGGTTTCCAGATGTTAACCCGCTCAGCAGCACAATTTCATTTTCTTTTGGCTGTTGGACATTCATGGAGTTGATAAGTTTTGGAAGATCCGGTGAAACATTGACCAGTTTCTGTAGAGCAAAAATCTTTGTTAGTTTGGATGACTTCTTTTCATTTCCAAAATACTACACCAAAACTATGTTACTTCAAAAGTAATAGACTCATTTAACTAGAGATTATTAATAGATGGTGCAAAATTGAAGCACAAATGCTTGGATTGGAATAGAAAATTCCTTAAAATAAGATTTAAAACTCTTTTCTTGTAGATTTTCCAAAGTAAATATTTAATGATTACTACCATACCACACATACAGATAGTAGACTGGGAATTTATTTTTCCTCCTAAGGCCTTGAGTAAGAAACTTGTTGAGTAATATTCATTTGTTCTATAAAGTCAATAATAATATTAACAATAAAATGGTGACTTTAAATTTGCTGTGTGTATTAGGCATGGATACTAAAGACTGCAGATAGGTTATATCCCACCACATTTAATCCTTACAACACAGCATTAGGTACCACTGTTATGTTCTTTTCACACAAAAGTAGCCTATGTTCCAGAGAAGATTAGCACCTTGCCCAAGCTTATGTAGCTAAATCAGTGCCAAAGTGCTTGCTATTAGCACTGCAGAAGAGACTGTCTTAAATCATTCACCTACATTGTCCAAGCACACAGCTCTCAGGATGCTACATACCGTGGCCTTCCTGTTCTCTTTGATGGACTCTGAACCAAATGAAATTATGTATACAAGTTCTTTTGAACATTCATCTCGTACTACACAGATGAATGATATTTGGAGCCCAGTGGAAATCCATAATGCATAATCTCTATGGGCCATTGGGTTTGAGAAGCTTCTGATTCAGCATCATCAAAAAAAAGCATTACAGGAGTAACTGAGTAATTGCAGATCTACTTATTTTTGATAATCAGTCTGCAGATGTGGCTATTACACATTAAAGCGTTACACTAAATAGTGAATTTTAGCCATCTCCATCTTTGTGGACAAGCAATTAGAAAGCCCCTCATGATTTGCAGATGAAGTCCTGAGACATCTCCTCTTAGCCAGCCCTCATCATGGGCTCCAGGGAAGCTCAATTCCAGCGTTACCTGCTGCAGGTGCTCACAGCTGCCTTCATTCTTGTTCACATCCAGGTTCACAAAGCAGACCTGTAGAGGGGGCAAAAGCAGACCGTGAAGTCTCAAAAAAAAAGTAGGAATCAGTCTGGGACAAATGACCTGAGAATCCACACACATTTTGTACAGAGGATATGGCATAGAAATGGCTATTTTCTCCTTGGATGTAGATCAGCACTTATGTAATTGCTGATTTCACAACACACGTTCTTCTTTTCAAGGTTCAACATACAAAAACTAGTCTCCTTGTAGAGAGCTGATGTCACAGACTCAGCAGAACCTTCAGCATTCTAAAGTTATAGGTTCTCATGAAGAAAAAAGACTGTGACCCTTTAGATTAGTGCTTATAATTAAAGCGAATACTCATTGCCTCTTCCCTCTTTTTCTCTTCTTTGCCTGTTCTTTCTCGCCTCACTTTTAATATAGTGTATGATAAGTGGAATTCTCTTTGTTTCATAGTTTTAGTTATTTTTAACGTGTGTCCTCTTGTATAGTTTCCCTCATTCTTAGCTAACGTATGAATAAGTGAAACACAATGCCTAATCAAAATTAGCCAATAAAAATTGTTGATTTTAAATCACCACTACTGTTAACTTTAAATCACATAGAAAAATAATCTACTAAGGCATTCAGAGGGAGATAGGGAAGAGGTAAAACATGTTCTTGAAAGATGACCAAGATATTTGGGGTGGAAAATGATAAACCAGGTTTTTATGGTTTGGTACCTACAATTTTGAAAGACCTTGTTTAAGAAAAAGCACAGCATAATTGATAGTTCTAAATGAGATGTGAAAGTGGACTATTTATCTATTTAGACAGAGCAACAACAAATCTCAAATTCAAAAGTTAGGCGAATACTACAAACATGAAAACTTTCAGTAAAATAACATTGTAACTAATGAACTACCTCATACGCTTCCATTATTCTTTTTTCCTAAATTTAGCTCCATTCTCTTCTTTTCATATAACAGAAGTTTTAAAATTGTTTTTCCCCTAAAGATAATAGAAAGTTTTACTCTAATAGTATTAACTGAATTTTTTCAGTTTCACAAACTTTTACTTTTCTTTCTTTGGGTAGATACCTAGGAGTGGAATTGCTGGTTCGTATGGCAGATCCATTTTTAAACTTCTGAGAAAGCTCCAAACTGTTTTCCATAGGGGCTGGACCAGTCTCCATTCCCACCGTTTTAGATCATGGTCTACTTCCCTTCAGCCTTCCTTAGATTGTTAGTTAATGTGGGCAGGCCCTGTTTGAACTGGATTCTTAGTGCTCAGCATAGCCTGGCATTTGGTAGACCTACTAAATGCTTGTTTATAAATGTATGTACACGAATGAAGTGGAGGCACTGTCTGAGTAAGTGACAAACGATACATATAGAATTATTTCCCTTATTTAATGAATGCAGTTCCAATGGTCAATAAAAAAAGTTTTCTTCCAATAAAGATACAGCAGAATATAAAGTTTTATATCTATTTGTTAGTTACATATAGTTTATATAGATTAAAGTAATACATATAGTATGTACTGTATATAATATACTATAGTATATACACTATATATTATATATTTACTATACTGCAATATAATATGTATACATTAACTATATAGCCATGATATATACTATATATAACTTTATATCTCTATAGAAATAGCTATATATGTATGTATTTCTATATAAATAGCTGTATATATATGTATGTATACACACATATGTATGTATGTATGTGTCTATGTTATATATATAGAATAGAGAGAATATATAGAGAGAGACAGAGATCTAATTGGATTAATATTAATTCCACTATTGTAATTCCTTAAAGGACTTAAATTGACTTCTTTGTCCACTGAATAAAGATTTGCTAAAAAATGGAAAAAGTACAAAATTGAGAACCACAGTCTCAATAAATGCATGCAGAAGACAGTTCTCATAACAGCAGCTCCTGCATCTTCATGCAGGACTCACCGTGCTGTTGTCTGCTGGTACCTTGTTCCCACATTGGTAGAATGGTAGCAGGAGGAAACGCTACTAGTGCTGGAAGAACGCCACAGCGCTTTTCTTATCTAATAAACAACACTAGTCTAGTTGCATGAACTTTTAAATTCAGATGTCTTTCTTCTGTCATTGTGATTTGAAAATGATTGTGAAAATTTCACTATGGGTGAAATGATGCCCCTTTATGGTTTTGACTTTTACATAATCTAATAAAATATTCTTTAAGGTTATTTATGTATAACAAGTTTAAATGTTTACAGGCAATATGCTTTTTCTCTGTTTAAATTATGAATGATTTAGTCAAGTTATTTTAATGATTTATTTTCTTTACAAGCCCCTTTTCCTAAATGGAGAACCATGTAGGCACATTATAAAATATGAATTCACTATGAAATGTCGTTAGTGGTATAAAATACATTTTGGTGAAAGGTTACTTTGGTAAGAGAGAGTTTGGCATGTAATGAAATAAGAAAAAGTAAATAATGACAAGTGGATTATAATTCACAGCAACTTTTGCAAGGTAACAAGTTATTTCAAGACAAATGGAGTCAGACAAAAATAATGCTACTATGTCATAAAAACACAGATTTGGGTTTAATATTCAAAAGGGAAAGTTTATTATTAAAAAAAGAAACAGCTGCTTGCACAGACGTAGTGGGCAGAAAGAGCTACCCCCGAAAGGGACAGGTCTGTGAAAAGAAACAGCTGCCTGGTCACAGGCAGGCAGGAGAGCTGCCCAGGTGTGGCAGTTTGTGGGAAAAAAAAAAGAAATGAAAGTCAAGGTCAACTCATGTTGCATATGGACATTAACATTTTTCTCATGTATTCACCTCAGTGAACATTTTGGAAGTTCAGATCATCAGTGCAGCTGTTGAGAGATAAGCTTAGCCTGGTGTACCCGAAGTGGAAAATGTCAGGCTGACCTGTTGATCAGCTGACGTTGGGACATAGTCCCTACACTGACAGTTTCAGGGAACATCTGATAACTCTCAAGGCCACATGCAGCCTGATTCACGCATCCCAGATGACTGTACCCCTTGCTTTAGTCAATGTACACTCCAACCTAGTTGCTCGGGCTCAGATTTTGAGAGCACTCTCAAAGACCCACCGGCGTAAATCAAGAACGTCCCTCTTCGTCTCTGAGTGCTGCTTGGTTTCCTGATAGAATTTCTGCTGTAACATACCCACTCAGGGCATAGCCCCGTGCAGGAGGCTGTCTGGGCGTGGGGACTCAGTGGAGGATGCGGGACCTTTGACTTCCTGTGCTGGGTATTTTTTCATCTTTCCTGAAATTAACTGAAAGCATTTAAGGAAGCCATTCTTAGGGAAACTTGCTTAGAAAACTTAACAAAAAGCCTGCTGTCAATTTGCCTTTAAAAGCTAGGCATTTGAATGTTGATTATGAACAAATATATACTTAAACTTTATCTTAGAAGAAGCTGGACTCCTTCTGCAGAAGCTGCCATCTGGCCATGTGGCAATGACAGAAACTCTTAATTTGATGGTTTCGAAATGCTGATCTACAAATCTTCCAAAGGAAAAAATTGTCTCCTTTCTTTCCCCAACCAAAGACTTCTGCTACAGTCAGGACCCTGACCAAAATTAGCTTTTGAAGACTAGACATTTCCCCTGATTAGGACTTCGGGCTGATGACAACTAAAATGGTCATTTTTACATCAGTGTTGTTATGCCCTCGCTTGTCAGGACCTTTGGAACACACGAGAGTATTTGGAAAAATCCGCCAGTTATTACTGTGTCAAATGATTACAGCAATCACTCAGAGGAAACACACGATGTTGTTTACACTTGGGAAGGTCAAACTTCTCTGATTGTTTTATTGTCAATATTTTAATGAATTCTGAAGTGCTGTATAGGGATAACTATTCAAAAGTTTGTGAGAAGAGATACCATAAAGGGTACAGAGATTTCTGATAATAGATATTTTAAATCGCCCTACATCAAGCTAATTTTATTGATAACCTAAGTTTTTTTTTAAAGTGTGCCATATGATATACAAGATATTTATTTTTCATTCATGATTTTTGTCATTTTAAAAGACATTTCTTCTGGAACAAAAGGACACATATTCAAAGTCTAGTAAACATGGATTAGATAAAGAATGTATTAGATCTATTGGAAATCTCCCTTTTAAAGATTTGCTTGATTGCGAGGTAATTCACATACTATGTGACTTAAGCCTTTAAAGGGAGTAATTACCATTTAAATATATGCACAGAGCAGTGCAGCCACCCCCCCACATCACCTTTAAAATATTTTCATCATTCACAAAATGAAAATTGTATCTATCAGCAGTCAGTTTCCATTAGATTACTAGCTGCTACCTCGAGGCCACCACTAAGCTACTTTATATTTTTATATATTTTCTCTTCTGGATATTTAATGAAACTGGAATCATGCTTTTCATGTGACTGGTTTCTAAAGAATAATGTTTCTAAGGTTCATCATGCAGAGAGTATATCAATAGTTTATTTGCTGTTATTGTTGAGTAATATTCCATTGTATAAATGCATTGTGATTTCTTTACCATTTTGTCATTTTATGGATATTTTGGTTGTTTCCATGGAGACTTTTTTTCCCACATTTCCCCTGGTAACTGAAAAAATTAAAAATCACTGGAGCAGATTGCTTTAAACTCTTCTTTTGTCATATCTTGACTCATTGGTGTTGGGTGTATTCTCTTGTCACATCCCCCTACTAAAAGAAGTAATCTCAAGGAAATATGGTGCCCAAGGATAGTGGGGAGAAGGATGAATCAAGTTCCTCTGGAACAAGAGTGTCCCTTGCTGTGTATTCCTATTTCGCAATGATGAACTAGGGAGATGGACTGGAAGCCCCGGAGCACGTGTATTAACTCACCCCTGGATGGTGGGGTAGGTTGATTGGAGGGGCAGCTGCTTCTTTGGAAGGCCCCATTGCTCTCAGCATGCATCCATTCCCTTCTTGCTATCAATTCATTTCACCAGAAAGAAATTTTCCAATTTTTCTTGGAGTATATTTTCCAGGGCTCTTGGTGGTACAAGGTAGCTAGGAGTCTCTCATCAGTATGAGTTTAAGCACAGTTTTCAGTGCTGTGATTATACCTGTATACCACTATGGAATAAAACTGAAGTTCCACTGATCTTTTCAAACAGTATTGACTGAGTACCTCCCATGTATCCATCACTCTGTTAGCTGCTGGGTGCGATGAACGTAAGCCTTAAGCTGATAGGGAAGGGATAGTGGCTTCTTAGGTAGAACCCAAGAGGAGGTTGAGTTTTAATTCTTTTTTACGAACATTTCCTCTTTTCAGTGCCCTACCTGTCTTCACTATATTTGTCCATACTTTCTAATTATTGATTTGTAACTACGAATCATTTTGAGCAATGAGTTGACTTTTTGCTCCCTCTGAAGATTTTCTGTGTTCAGCATCCTCAGCTCTGCCACAGTCTAGTCACTGGTTTCCCTTTTTTTTTTTTTAAATATGACGTTGCTGACCTATTGTTTCATTCCCTTTATTTACTTTGGTTTTATGCATTTTTTAATTTTAGTTTCAACTAAGTGTGGTTCTAGGGAGGGTGATTGATTTATATAATTAATCATCTACATGCAATAGAAATACCTCAAACATTTTTTTCAACAAGCTATCCCCAGAATTAATATTTGTGCCAGCTATGAAGTTAATATAATTTTCTTCATTTGTTGCACTGAATGATTACTTCGGCAGTGACAGGTAAAAGGAAATAACTGACTACTGGAGTGACAGTATTCAAGCTAATTAGAGTGGAAGGAAGAGAAAATGCTCTTCAGAGGCAGACTGGAGGGACTTGATGACTATGTTAGTAGGCATGAGAGAGGGGTGGCTGAAATGTTTACATGAATTTTTTTTTAATTAAGGCTGGGTTGTAGTAATAATAATAATAACAACAACTTTCAGATAAAGTAATATGCTGGTGATGAAGATGTTTTCTTTGTGGGAAAGGGTGGATGACAAAGGAAAAAGGAAAATTCATAAAAATTATAGGTGGTGGACAGAAGACATTGAAATGGATTGAAGAGCAGTTAGCAGAAAGTAATAGCAAGTATAGAACAGTACTTTGAGAAGTTTGGCAGTTAGTCACCTAATTATAAACCATTGTGTTTATAATTAGCGATTATCTGATTCAGTTGTGTTCCTCCTTCAAGGAGGCCGCACAATGACGTAGGGCATTCCATAAATTCACTACTGGCTCCATGCCATCCTCCTCAACCAGGATCTTTAACAGAGAAGCTTGGACACAAGCATTTTCAGGAGATCCCAGGTGATTCCGATATGAATTCAGAGTTAGAGCCATTTATTAAGTAAATGAAGAGCAAACTTATTAAGCACCGTCAGGAAAGGAAGCAAATAGCAGCTCAGAAATATTAATCATCTTGTCCGGGTTCTTGGACTGTAGAGTTAGTTCTGGTAAAATGCACATACTGGAGACTTGCCACCTGCTTTTGTTTTAGGTGGGGTGAAAGATGATGGCATAAACCGTGGTTTGACAATATCGTGGAATCAAGAGAAGGGCAGAAGAGAACTTAAAGGACAAGGATATATTTTTCCCTCTAGAGTGGCCAATGAATGAGGAAGGGTGATAGGTCAAAAATAAGAGGGAGTGGGTGAGTAGCAGAGTAATGGCATAGCAAGAAATGGCCATATTAAACAGAATGATAAAGAGCACAAAATGATAGTCCGACCATGAAGTGTCATGTAGCAGCAGCATCTACCAGCTCCTGGGACTTCGTGCATCAGAGAAAGTTCATTCCTATGTTGCCGATTTGCTTAAACCCAGAGGGGCTGCCCCATGGGACATAGTGACTGCTGGGAGAGACTTTAAGAACTTACTTTTGCTCCTGACGGTACCTTGGAGGTTCTCCTTCCTCCCCTGCATTTGTCCTGTGTGTAGAGAGGGCTAATAATGGTGATGGGTGGCTCTACAATGACGGTTCCAGTTCAAGGGCAAAGAGGAGTCGAGCTGGGCCGTGTCCCCAGCAAGCCGCAGCTCCTCTGTTTACAGCTGGTAGCAATGGGCTCCCCGCTGGGGACCTGGGTCTCATCTGAAATTGATGGCTCTCTTGAAAGCTGTGTTTATGGCAAGTCCCTGTCTTTGTAAACGACCCTGGTAGTATTTAGGGGTGAAAGCTCCCAGGATTCCTCAAGCTACACCAGTTCCTTTGAGCTACTGTTGCCACCGTCTGCATCTGGCTGCAGTCCCCAGGTATGAGACACAGTTCACGCAAATTGATGATTCAGTTAGTTCTGACGCTGTGCAGGATGGATTGTTATTCTGTGTATACTCCATCTCCACAGTGGATCTTGAATGATGAGGATGATCAGTGGAAATGCATTTATTCTTCCTTATCTTGCAGAACTCCTCGTAAGTGTACCTCCTCACAAGGACCTTCTAGGTCATTCTGCAGTTGCCTCTGACAGCACCATGCACTTTATCCCAATTGGCATAAACTCTGCATAGTTCTTGCCTGCTTTCTCCACAGTTGGGTGGCGGACCTGTGAAAAGGAGGACTGCTACTTCCCAGCAAGCCCAGCCCTTGTTAAAAGGTGCGGCCCAGCAAGCCCAGCCCTTGTTAAAAGGTGCGGCCCATTAGGTGCTCAGAAAATAGCTGCTAAATAAATGAAGAATGACCAGGTCATAGGGAAAGGGGTAGGGGCCATGATGGAGCCCTAACACACGTCTCCAGCCTTGGCCCACGTCCATATCATCCATCCTCTGTCACTTCTGGCCTGATGTGGCGCGAGTGAGGTGATAAAATTGCTGACACAACGCGACCGAGTGCACTTTCCTTAGACCCTGAGCTAGAAATTGTCATTCTTTCTGACTTGAGAGCTTCTTAAAATAATTCTTTTTTCACTTTCAGTATGAGCAAGAGGATAAAGAAAACAGGCAAAAAAAAAAAAAAAATCTCCACTGCTCACAAAGAAACACATATGAGCGTGGGCCAGAGGAAATGTATTTCTGTAGGAATAAATGCAGCAAATAAAAGTTTGCTGGTGAGGCTCTGAAATACGTGATTTTAAGTCCACGATCAAATAGTGTGGAAGCGGCATAGGCAAGACCAGCTTCACCCTCCAGTGGCTGCCCCAGAAGAGCCTCTTCTTGGGAGGGGTGGGGCTGCATGAGTGTAGGTTGGGCCAAAGTTACAGCAGGTTGGTCTAGAGTGTTTCTGAAAGTACTTGAATGTTTCCCGTGTTGGGAGAAACCTAAGATTGCAAACACTGGTGCTCAACAAGACACACTTGTTCAGCAGACTAAAGGACCTGCACCCAATACCTGCATCTGGCAGTTCAGGAAGATGCCCTCAAATGCCACGGCCCAAGGAGGACGAGGTTGTGGAGGAAACTTACTTGTCTTTGTGCCCTACCTTCGTTAAAGTTATCTCCACACCAGAGATGCAGAAAAGGACTCTCTCCTTCTAGCCACTCCAGGATGCAGTGCCATTTTAACTCTGCAAAACATGCCCTTTGCTGCCCCTTTATAAGCTGACCCTCTCCCCAACTTTACTTTCTTTTTTTAAGATTTATTTACTTACACATACAAGAACTGGGGTACAGGCCAGAGTTGTGGTGGTGGGGGATTCACCAGAGACAGAGTGGGGAGCAGAACAGGTAGATCAACTGAAACACACTGCTGAGGGGAGCAGCGGGTGAGGCAGGAGAGGTCTGCTGCGCCATGTGGGTCCCCTCCCTGGCTGGGGATCGAGCTTGTGCTGCAGTGGCTGTGAATGCTTCATAATGTGGTGCTTAGGCCCCTGAGCTACCAGGAGGCACCCTCTCCCCAACTTTAACTGCTACAGCCACTAACCTTAAGTTCCGTGCCCCTTTAGTCCTCGTCTTTTCTAGAATGTCATAAAGTAGGAGCATGTAGTAGGTGATCATTTAAGACTGGGTTCTTCACTGAGGTTATCTGGGAGGGGCACTGGACAAGGGTGGGGGCTGTGAGTGTTCTCTCACTGGGGGAGGCGTGGTAATAATACCTGAGGCGGGGGTTGTGCTTCTAAACACAAGCAACTATGTAGAGCTGGTTACCTTCCAGAACGTGGACTTGAGATTTGCTGTGTGCTCCTCCTGATCACTGCAGGCTTCGCTGGTTGGCTCTGCCCCAGTTTGTGCACTCATTCACCTGTTTATTTAGCGACAGCCTGCACAGTTTTGTATGAACATAAGCTTTCATTCCTGTTGGGTAAATTCATTCCATTTGGTAAATTCCTAGGACAAAGATTACTAGGTGGTGTGCTAGTCATGTTTCACTTCTAAGAAGCTGCCAAACTGTTTTTCAGAGTGTCATCCCTTGTTTATTCACTTCTGTATCTGTGCTTGTGAAAATGGTCTCCAACAGCATTTTCCAAATCGATCACTCTAAGTGGGAAGGCTGATCTTACAGATCTGTTAACGTTAGAACAGGAGAGAGAGGGGGTGGAGGGAGGCAGAGGAGAGAAAATTGTCCCTTGAAAAACAGAACTTGAAGGTGGGGTCGGAGGTGGGAGTTTATTCTTTAGTACCTTAACTTATCCTGCAATTTTTGTTTTTAGGTGACATGAATCTTAAAATCCAAAATTTGCCAATTTCCAGCCTGGATGTGCTTAGTGTGGAAAAGGTAGTCTTTTAAGGAAACTTGAGGTAACATTAAATAGCTGGGTGATTTTACACTTCTAAGTTCTAGATTCCTAGCCTGTTTATAAATTTAAAACTTCCTGACAATAAGCCTGCTTTCTCTATGACCAATTCCTCATACCCTCCTGAGGGGCTTATGCCCCTCCCCTCCAGCCTTGGGCAGTTCTTATTGTATATCCTGGACACAGGTCTAAGAGAAAAAGTCTTTTGTTATTGTTTTTTTGCATGCGATTTTTCAATAGTAGAGAAATAAGCCTCTATACCCATCCATATAAACAAATTAAATACCCATCCAAATTAAAAATACCAAGACTGAGTTTTAGGAAAAAATGATATAGAGCCCTCTCTGTGAAAGTGAATACAGGATCTTCATGTTTTATATAGAAAGCATATTTAAAAGAAACGAAGAATTATAGAATGATATTGTGAGGCAATCCGCGTTAAGAATGACATAGGCATAAAGAAAGACGTGATGAAACAATTGGTGAGCTGTAAGAAAGGGTTGAAAATTTAAGGCTTTTGTTTGGGCTGTGAGTGAAATAACTGATGCTTCTGTGGAATTAGTTATGCATTAGGGAAAATAACTTGTCTGGGCTATTGCTTTTTTACATATGACAAGTTTATTAAACAAAGTCTACTGAGTGCAGGAGAAATTATGTGTTGCTGAACAAAAATAAGCTTTTACAAACAGAATTCTAGCTTGAAATACTGTTGGTTGGCATGTTGAAATAGCTGTTAACATTTTATTTATAATTTACATGGAAAAATTATTTGTGGCCTTTGCTGAAAACAGATATATATCTGTCCATCCCTCCATCATCCATCCATTATCTTCCATCATCCAATCTCTATCTCTCTATCTCTCTATCTATCTCTCTAGCTATCTATCTCTATCTATCTGTCTCTCTATCTCTCTCTATCTATCTCTATCTATCTGTCTGTCTGTCTGTCTGCCTTCTATATTTCTGTATCTATCTAATCATCTATCTAATCTATCTTCCTGTCT
Source organism: Galemys pyrenaicus (assembly GCA_019455555.1). Taxonomy (NCBI): domain Eukaryota; kingdom Metazoa; phylum Chordata; class Mammalia; order Eulipotyphla; family Talpidae; genus Galemys; species Galemys pyrenaicus. The sequence goes on from JAGFMF010011501.1 coordinate 22,071,173, forward strand.
ACATAGTATCACTCAGTTAATTATCTTTGTTCTTAGTGATGATGATAATTTGATTTAACCAAAAACTAATGGGTTTAGTTTAAAACAAACCCAAGATGTCTGTCAGTGCCAGAAGGAAAAGAAACACTTAACTTCCAATAATTAAATCACTGAATAAGAGATAGAGAGAGCAGCTCCAAGTGGTTCTTTGCCATTTCCCCCATATTGTCCTTTGTCTTTTATCACCAGCTGATTTTCCAGCATATAGTGAGTGGTTGATTCTGCAGTTGAACTCTACCTGTGCTAGAAACTTCGAGGACATGTGATCCCGATGCCCACACCTGACCTTGGCACCAGCCACATTCCCATTCTTCTGGGGGTTGAACTAGTGAGCCATCAGACAGACAGACAATCAGAGACAGACAGTCCTTTGTCTTCTGTCACATAGGAAGATCATCTGGTACAAGCTCCGAGTGAATGTCATCTCAAAAGAGACCCCAAGAGTTCAAATGAGCACTGAGGCATGTTTCTGTTTTCTCTTTTATACACTGGAGTCAGGTCAGATCTCATTTAAAAAGGTTTCTACCGCTAAGAATTAAAAATAAATTTAAAAAAAGACACTGATGCAAGGCTTACTCAGAGACTTGTATGAATTATTTATAAATATACATGCATAGTCACTGAAACTTCAGCATGAGTTATTAAACTATATAGGAGATGGAAATCTGCACTTTTCTTGGGGGAACAAACACATTTTAAAAATGTTTGCTCACGCAAGTTAGAATGAATTGGAATTAATTATTTTGAGTGCCCTAAAATTTTAATCTTGGGTTCTTCACAGTTTTAGAAGATATTTGTTAAAAGTTAGAGTTTCAAACATTTTTTCTCATGTCTAGAGTTTTGTGTTTATTCCTTTGGATTTTAATATTCTTGATGACAATCAACTACCAGTTAATTATGAAGTAGTTGAGTGCTGGACTTAAAAGTCATGTAATTCCTCTAACATTTTCTTTCAAAGAGGCATCAGATTTTTCTATAAAGCAAATATTAAGCCTAAGTTATGATTTTATATATTTGCCTTTTGCTGGGTTTATGCACCTACCCAGGATCTTTTTTCTCTCTTCTTCATCCAGTTATTGATTTACTATTTTTCACACTAGGACTTAAAAAAAAAATCACATCTTCCCAGAAACCTGCTTAGGGTACTTAGTTTTCCCCATTGCCTTCTCTAACCAGAAGTAAAACTCCATCTCCTATGCTCACGCCTCCTTTCTTTCGTGCTTATATATCACACTGAAGTAGAGGTGAGAAAGTGTGAACCTTTCCCTAGCACTGTGAACACCTTAATGCAGCTTTATTTATCTGCTTTTAAGACACAGGAGTGTATTTGGGGGGGGATGGGGAGAGAGGGGAATAGGAGGAAGGAAAGTGTAATCTTCCTCTTCCCCTTCCTCCTTCTCTCCCTCCACCTCTTCTATTCTCTTTCCATTTATTTAATTCACCTACCCCTTTCTCTGTCATTTCCATGTGAAGTCCCTGGTCCTTCCATACCCTGACTGTGTAAGAACTTGTCATACAGCATAGGTTGGTGTGTGTATGTATGTACATACACATACTTGCAGGATTTGGGCATTGCTTCATAAAATGAGATTATATCCCTCTGTTTCTCGGTTTGTCTTTTCTCATTCCGCATATGTTCTGGATATCCCGTGGTTCTTCACGCAGCTCCAGTTCATGCTTTCGGATGCCCACACCCTGGTGTGTAAGGGGAATCACTTTGCTTAGGGTTTTTTGGTTCTTTCTTTTCCACTGTAAGGAATGTCTCACATAGATTCTCATTTTCAGTTACTGTGATGGGTTCAATACGAAAAAACAGAATTTCTGGTTGAAGAGTACATGCATACTTTAAATTTTAAGCAATGATTGATTCTATCCAAATATTTGGAACAATAAATATCCAGCAGCAATATGTGGGAGCATCCTTTCACTGCTTCTGTGCCAGGAACGTGGATAGAGTGCTTCTGAACTTCTGCTGTCCCCCTGCGAAGCATAACATCAGAGCCTGCTATTTGGAAGAAGCGCAAGGACCACACATTCTTTTTCCTCTCTGTTTTTAATGGAAGAATTCAGTCCACACTAAGTTTTTCATTAATATGTTCTATAAGTTGGTAAGCTATTTCTATCTGCAGGTCTATATATTTTAGTTTAGGCAAACATTACTTTTTATATTATGTAATTATACTTTTCATCATTTCTTTCTCTCCTACTGAAGCTTCTATCATTCTCTTGTTCGATTCTCCCATCTATATCCCAAGTTTCGTATGCTTTCACTTTCTAAAATTAAGGATTTGAGGTATTTCTTTGCTTTTAAACTACACATTTCATCTCTGTAATGACTTTTTTAAAAAAGATTTATTTATTTATGCATACAAGAGCTGGGGTACAGGCCAGAGCCGTGGGAGGTGAGAGGATTCACCAGAGACAGAGCGGGGAGCAGAACAGGCAGACTGACTGGAACACACTGCTGAGGGGAGCAGCGGGCTAGGCAGGAGAGGTCTGCTGCGCCATGCGGGTACCCTCCCTGGCCGGGGGTAGGGATCGAACTCGATCTGCAGTGGTTGCGGTTTGCTTCATAGTGCGTTGCTTAACCCGCTGCGCCACCAGGGAGGCCCTCTGTAATGACTTTTTACTGAACAGCTATCTCTTGAAATTTTAAAATTGTGGTTTTTGGTATTAAGTATTAATTTTTGTGTTTGAGTAGGTTTATGTGTTCTGTGCTGTTCAAACTTGGTCAGTTCAGATGCTCCAGCCTTTGCCTCACTCAAGAAAGATCGCTGGGTTGGAGCATGAATTGGACAAGGAAGCGCATGGGGCTTCTTAAGCACCTCCTCCAGGAATAAAATTCAGGGACATTTTGAATTCTATTTATCATTAGATTGACACCCCCTTACATTGTGCCAAGTAGATATAATACCCTATGGACAATTATTACATTTATTTACAATTATTTAATATTTAATTAAACTATGACCACTAGAGTTCTTGAATATAAATACCTGAAATGAATTTAGCTAACACAAACAGAAATTTATGACATCAATATTAGGTATATATAGAACCAGTATATATGTTATAAAACCAGAGGGTAAAGTTGTCATGAAGCATGGAAAATGGTTTAAAATGTCACAAGAAGCTCAGTGGCTGGAGTCTCTCCAGATCAGGTAATGGGGTGTCTGATTGGGTGCTACTGCCACTGTCACTTTAGCACCTACGACTTGCACAGCTGCCACTAAGTACCAGGTGTTGCCAGCACAGCTGGAATCAGCAGCTCCCAGGGATGACTCCTACTTGGTCACAGTGTGTGATCTTTTTAAGGTGCTGTTGCATTTGGCTTTCTGTTGAGAATTATGTTGGCTATTATGTAGCATTCTGGTGAGAAGATCTGCATCTACATGCATCAGAAAATTGCTCTGTAGTTCTCTTTTCTTGTAGTTTCCTCATCTCACTTAGGAGTCAGGTGAATGTTAGCTTTGTAAATTGAATTTGGAGGGTTCCCTCCTCTTCTGCTTTAAAAGTTGGAGAAAGATTGACATGAGATCTTTAAATGCTTGGTACAATTCACCAGTAAAGACATCTGGTCCTGGTATTCAGAGGTTATTGATTCGTGAATCAATCTTCTTACTCACTGTTGGTCTGTTCAAGTTTTCTGTTTCTTCATGATTTAATTTGTTCAGTTCTATGTTCATAGTTCATTTTTTATTTAGTTCTTTGAATGTCAGGTGGTTCATTTGCGATCTTGCCTTTTTCTTGAGTTTTAGAGTATAGAACTTCCCCATAGAACTACTTTTGTTGTATCCTCTAAGTTTTATTTGTCCACATTTGTTTGTCTCAAGGTTATTCTTATATCTATGTCTGGTAGGTCCATTGGGTCTTAATGAGACTCAAATCCACCGGTTCTTTATTGCTCCTTTGCTGAATTATCTATCCATTATTGCAAGTGGAGTATTAAAGCCCCTATTGCTTTTATTTCTCTTTATCCTGCTCATTTGTATTTCCCTTATTTCTTCTTTTAGCTATATTAGAATTGATTTTGTAAATTAGGTGCTGCAATGCTGGGTATTTAAATATACAACTAGTAGATCTTCTTCATGATTTTATCTTTACTATTAAAGAAGGACCCTCTTGGAGAAGGCTCAGAACAGGGGTGGGAAGAGCACAGGGACTCTGGTGGGGGGGCATGGGTGAGCTGGTGGTGGGAATTTCATGGGGAGATCAGACATTGTACAGATGTGAAGGACGATGTGATAAATACGTATATATAAGCATACTCTTCTATCATCAAAAAAAAAAAAGGAAGGACCCTCTTGGTCTCTTGTGATTACTTTTAGCTTAAACTCTATTTTGTTTGATATAACTATTTCTGCTTCCCTCTGTTTACCATTTTCTTGGACTATCTTTTTCTTCTCTGCACACTCAGCCTATGTACAGACTCAAAACTAAAGTGGGTCTTTTTTGGGTAGCATGTCAGTGGTCATTAGTACTTCCTACTCTAGAACTTAAGAAGATAGGAGCCAGAGTAGACCAGTTCCATTCAGACTAGATTAACTATATTGAGAAGCTACTTTTGCATGAGTAGGTACTGCAGTGTTCAGTGGTAACCTTGCCAATATAGACCATTCCCCACACTCTTTTAGTAATGTTATTAGCGCTCTTCCATTAAAAGGAGGGATCAGTACTCTCTACCCTTAGGTCTGAGTGAGTCTATGTCTACTGTAATTCCCCTGGTGATGTCTGAAAATAGGTCATAGAAGTTTGTACAGATTCCACCTGCTACGTGAGACACGTGCCTTGGGAACCCTGAAACACTCCATAAGTCTGGTTGCAGCAAAGACGCCATGCTGGAAAAACACTCAGAAAAGCCACATAAAAATAGAGACTCAGGAGGAGGTCTTCGTGCCCAGCTGTCAGAAATGAATAAGTAAGTTCCAGATTATTTCAGCCCCCAACCTTCTGACCTGGTGAGCCGAGACCCAGTAGAGCTGATCTTCAGCTGAGCCCCAGACAACATTACACAGAAACCATTGCCTGTGTGTGGTCTGAAGTCCCAACCCACAGACCTGGCGAGAATATGAAAAGTTGTTTTATGCTTGAGGTGCCACCATACTAATGACAACAGGTAATTGTAGAATCAAAGAGATGTCTTTGATTTCAGAGACGGAAATAAACTTTGAGGACATCTAGTCAAAAAAGTTTATTTTACTGATGATAAAATTAGCTCAGAGGAGAAGAAAATCTCACCCAAGGCCCAACAGCTCATTTGTGTCTGAGCGGCGAGCTTTCCCTCCTTGGGATGTGTGGAGGGCACTGGCCAGGCAAGGGACACCTCACAGGACCTACTGAATTGGGAACAATTTCTGAATTGCTTCCTATAACTCCAGATACTCATGTTGAAGAAGGCAGGAACAATGAGCTTTGAGGTCCCCCAAAAGTACTATGTAAGTGTAGGGTCAGAGAGAAAAGTCTCAGGCTTTTCCACCCTCCCACCATTGGTGTAATGATGGACACCTGAGATGCTGCATGCATGCCTAAGTGGGCACACCTGGGTTTGGATACAGGCATATTAGGGCGGCGTCTTGAGGACGCCAGAAAGAGCAGCAGAACAAGAGCAGCAGCAAAACAGCTGAGAGGGTGAGATGTGCTGGGGGCTGGGAGGCCTACCAGCCTCTTGGCCCCCCGGCACCCATGCCTGTCATGTACCTTGTCACCTCTGTAAATAAAACCGTAAAAGCCACCAAGGGCTCCAAGACTCCTTCCTTTACCCTGTCTGCTAGAATCATCCAGAACTTGCTCTGTGCCTCCTTCCTGGCACTACAGTAAGCTATGAATATACAAAGCAGAACCAGTCTAAACCAATGATAATCACACACCAATGTATGACAAGGTACATGCGTATTACGTGCAAGTTGGGAGGATGTAGAAACTTTTCCTGCTGTATTCAGCCAGAAGTATGACTACTGCCGAAGCATGTCAATAAAATTAAAGGAAGTAATAAAAAAATGTATTACTAATGAGTACTTAACATCCAGAAAGAACTAAAACATGGTTATGTACAGAAATGCCAGCCCCATCTGAGATCTCCACATGTAAATATAATGCCCAAATTTTCAGCTGTAACACAATCCTCTTCAAAGGCAACACGTCAACAAACACGTCAACACAAATTTCTTGTGTTCTGTGAACTCCACAACCATTGCCATGTGGCCACTCCATTCTATCAGTTAAGCTCAACCCTATTGCCCACAGAATCATGTGGACAGAAGGTTACATGTCTCAGCCGCTCTGTGAGTGACCTGGATAAGCGCTACTTTAGCAGATACAACTCTGATCATTTAAAATCTTTTTAAAAGCATAACACCAACAACAGTGGGCCTGAAGTTGGCAGTGATATGGTTCCAGGAAGAAAACCAAGGAATACACTCAATGACCTATCACTTAGGGGAGAGCTACTCTGTGAAATTTAGACATACTATTGAGAAATTTAAAAAATAAAATCAAAGCAGGTTCAGTGTTAAATTCACAAAATATCACAGTCTGGTAGATCAGGGTGAGTGGCTGGAGATTAACCTTCAGGTCATAGTTTCCATAATCTGCTCCCATGACCGTAAGTCAAATAGTTGTCTGCATGAAAATAGGCTGTATTTTGCATTATTTTAAAAGCTATGTTAGCAATTCAAAAATCACTATAAATATATACTGTGAATAAAAAGTGTATTTAAATGTAAAAATCTTTCATAATAGGGATTATAAAACCTCCAATCCATGATTATTAAAGCCCATGAGAAAATTAATCTTGAATTATTTGAAGTCCTCAGAATTACCTCCCCAAATATATGATCTTGATTTTATTTTATTTGAACCTACCTGCCTGCCTTTCTCCCTTCTTTCTCTTCCGTCTTCCTTGCTTCTTTCTCTTTCCTGTCCCTCTCACTCACTATCTCTCTCTCAAACTATATTTTGGGCAAGAGACTATGTCCAGCTCACTTGCTACTGAAGTTCCAGGGATCAGCATGTGCCTTTTAAGGTAGAAAGAACATAATCATGGATGTGGATTCAAATTATAGAATATTGTCACAAAAGTGAATCTCAAAGATGAAAGGATTTTATTAATACCTACAATTTTTCTCTTGTGCCACAAATGTGACACCATGTAGCCCATTGTCTTTTGGAATACACCAATAGGTGTGCTTTTCAAAATTAATAATGCTTTAGAACTCAGGAATGTATAAACACACCCCTGTTAACTTCCTGAATTCTGAGGCCCCAAGTGGGGAAATGGATCCTCTGAGCATAGCCTCTGAATTACCAAGGATTTGCTTCTTTCTCCTGAGAGTTGACAAGTGTTTGATGCTCTCTCTGAATTGCAAACCACACATCAGATATTTCTCAACGACCATGACCATGGATTTTTGCAATTTCTGGTAGGTTGTGAATAACAGGCTACAGTAAAGTGGGGTGGCAAATTACGGTTTACAGGACTAAAAATACTGTTAGTAATTACAGCTTTGAGAAAAACAAAAGCTAGATTGATGCAGGAACCAATATCGTTTTTGCAAAAGATGCCAGCATTCTCCTCAAAGGGAAAAGGAATGGCAATATATCTGTCCAATTCTCAGATGTGAGGCAGGGGAAAAGACTGTGAAACATGTAATTTCTTAGGACACTTTGAGTAGTTAAATTAGAAGCTAAGAGGTGAAGCAATAAAAGACAACTAAAGGGAAGCAATAATAGGAGACTGTGGGAAATGGTTATGAAAAGGTCAGTTTGCTAAAAATTTCAAAACATATCATGGGCTTAAGTAAGAAGAACTAGAGATCAGCTAATTAAAGTCTTGACGGTAGAGGGTAAGGTCTTTTAAATACTTGTTGCAAGAAACACTGAAGAGCTTCCTCAACAGAACAGAAGTAGTCTTGCTATCATCCTCTTGAAATGCAGAGAAACAGTTGAATGCAACATTCAACATTCACCTGAGAAGATATGACCCTATACCCTTAAATACAGAAATGTCATAAGCCATATAAGCCATGATTACCTCAATAGAAAGGAGAATACAATTTAAAAACAACAACAGAGAATTAGTATTAGTTTTAGAGCAGAGAAAGGGAACTTTTTATGTAAAGGCCCACATCACAAATATTTTAGGGGTGCAGGTCATAGGTAATGTTTACACAACTCTTGTGGTGGATGGTACAGTTACAGAGGGTATGGAATGGAATGGGTGTGACTGTGTCCCAATAAAATTTGACTCACAAAAGAGGCAGTTTGCCAGATTTAGTCTGAGTACTATATTTTGCCAACCACTACTGTACAAAAATCAATGCTATGACATCATCAGGTTTTACTTTCCCAATGAATCCTTCACTTAGTCTATGACATGATCAGGAAGATTGGCGAACATGATGGAAAAGATCAGGTTTCAGGAGTTAAGTCCATCACTTTGTGATATTGAACAACTCCTAAGCCTTTTGATAAACACCCAGGTCCTTTGTTCACTTACTACAAAGTCTGGCTGCTTCAGAGTAAAATAGAATTTAGTAGAAGCACTTTGCAAACTAAAGCATTATTAGGCTCTCATTATGAGCAGATACAAAGTAAAAAATTACTAGATACGCAATTAAAGTAGGAGCAATGAAAAGGAAGCAAATCTATGGAATCGATAAGTAATCACTTGTGTAATTAGAGGTCCTTTGTCACTCTGTAAAAAGGAATAGACATATCGTTCAGTTTCCATGATGTCAAAGGGCTAGTGATGGTTCTAAACAGCATCGAGATGATGAAGAAAGGGCTAGATAAGACTGTTCAGATTGCTTGGGTATTATTCCTGGCTCCACCATCTATTTCTGTGTGATTTGAATTTATCACCCAAGTTAATATTGCCTAGAGAAAATAATACTCTTTACCCTGAAGGGATGTCTGAACAAAGCCATCTAATTTTAGCAGAGAATCTGACTGACCAGAAGTATTCAATAAATACTAGATCTTTTATTGAAATGATTCACAAAATCATCTAAATTTGGAATGGAAGCATCTAAAGATGTCTTAAGAATGTATGAATCACCTCTATGACATTGTGTCTCTGGGTTCAACCCATCTCTGAACATTTCTTTTTTTAGGGAAGTTAATACATTGCACAGGACTTCTCAGGATAAATCATGCATTCAATATTTCTGTCCTCAATATAGTAATGTTATTTGTTCATAGAGAAAAGACAATAGTGTTTGGGCTGTATTGTCTCCTTAAGGTCTTGCTCCCCATTTCCCATCCCAAGTAAAGAGATGGACAGTGTGTGGGCTTAGCAACTTACACACTGGATGCAACTTACAGAATGAGCCATTGTCTAGGTAACCTCCCATAACCTGTCTCTGCAAGGATTGGCTGGCAAATCCATGTCTATTTCATGTTGCATGGGCAATGTGGGTTAGCACCTTGCTTCTGAGATTGCTAACATGTATTAGAACTGGAAAAAAACAAACAAACAAAACCTAAACAAGATGGGATGTTAATAAACAGTGTGCCTACAAAAAAGGTAAACAAATAGTTACAGAAGTGAGTTGAAATTTGAAGCTTATGTGACTTTTTCCTATAATTACCCAACAATATAAATGCTAGATCCATTCATTTTGAGATTTTATATGTGCATGATACATATTACTTATTATAAATTGCTCAAGTTTTCATGGGTTTTGTTTTCAATCAAGTGATGCGATGTAAATTTTCATGCACCATAGGAATTCATTATTTCTTTGTCATCCCAAGTGTCCTGTGGAGCTTTGTTTGAGGCCGCCTCTGAAACAGTCACTGTTAATTAAGTTTGAAAAGCACTTTCACAAACTAAAAACCCAACTGGTCTTTTCCTAAGCAAATTAATTTGCCCTTTCACTTTGCAGACACATGAACAGGGCTCAATGTTTCGCTGTTCCCCATTCAGACAACTTCTCTTCATGTCAAAGAAATGTTAGCATTCATGAAGAGCGAGAGAGGATTGCGATGGACAGAGGAAAAAGCCATTTTTGCAGACAAACTTACTGGAGGAGAAAAAAATAATCAATAAAACTGAGCTATCATAGATTGGCTCAAAGCCTGTGACACTGATTGATGAATTCTCTTGGCAGTTACTAAGGTAAACCAAAAATACATCTCTAGTACTTTTGCTTAGTTCTTGGCTAATCCAGACAGAATGTGTTTTCACAGACTAAGCATCAGAACAACAGCAATCTGCTGAGTTAACAGAACAGTGCACTGAAGGTCATTGTAAAAAATGCAGGAAAATGATACTGTTCTCACTAATTAAGCAAAATATCATTTTGTTCCAATACTGTATTGTCAAGAACAATGAATAAGCATTTGAAAAGAGTCTTATAATTGGAAGGAATGTTAGAGTTCACACAGATTGAGTGGCTTAGGGATTTGTGCTGTTTAAGAAGGATGATCCTTAATTTCAGTATCAGTTTTATTTATTTATTTTTTTAACCTGCACCTACCTCGTATTATCTATCAATTCTATTAGACAAAAATTGCAGTGACAACAGAATTTTCTCTGGCATAGAAGTTTTATGCATGAATATCTGTTGAAAATAAACAAAAATTTTGCTGTATCTCAAGGACACATAACTAAATTCTCTTGTAGGTTGATAAAAGGATTATGTTGGAAAAAATGAGCAGTAGAAACAGACAGTTGGATCTCTCATGCAATTAGTGCTACGGTAACTTAGATATAGTAGTTTAACACTTAATTTTTGCTGTATCTCCTTTAATGTCTAAGAAACTTTCAGTTGAAAGCTCATAGAGTACCAAGGGGAGCATTTCACAGTTTCTCTTCAGGGCTAATTTTGAAATTATATTCCTCAATATAAAATTTTTTAAAAATGCTGCTTAACATGTTTTTCAAATCTTTCCTAGTCATTGATACCTGTTAGCAATTTTCAGAACAGAATTCACAAAAGCATCTCTGAAGTTGGACTCAGCGCATCATAGGAATTAACATTTTTACCCTAAGGAAAATTCTCACTGCACAGATCTTCATCAGCTTTACACAGAAACGAGATGCCGTTCCTCAGGGATAGTAGACACCTTAACTTCGCAGAGAGGCTGTCAACTCTGCCCACAGTAAGGCGGATGCTAAAGATGATCAAGTTACCTAAACTGCAGACATGACACAGCAGATCAAGAGGTACAAACCCTGTCCAGGGTCACAAACTCAGACATGTGAGCGTCTGGCAAACAACACGGAGTGAAACAAACTGGAATGAGGAACCGTGGTGAGCTCATTCCAGGTCTGGAGCGATAGCCGAGGGAGCGCCGATGGCGCCCGGAGCTGCTCCCTGAAACAAGACGAGTTGGCCAACACAATAAAAGCAAAGATTTTAATTCTCCAGAAGTTGTCTCAAGAACAGGACATGAAGAAAAGTTTATTTGAAAGTATCTATTTACTATAACAGATAACACAGTATCTATGGCATTTAAACAACAGCTCCCTCACTCCCTCTCTCTACCCCCTCACCTTCCTCTAGTTCAACCTGACAGAGCCGCTTATGATTTCTCCTGCCACCTCGCAAACTGAGGCTACCGTTTCTCACAGAGAACTGCAGACTGCCAACACTTCTCACTCCTCGGAACTCCAACTTGAAGACAGTAAAGCAGATGCCAAGTCTTGGTGAGTGGAATCAAGTAATCGAGGTTTCTTTCTTCCACTTAGGCCCCTACCCAGGCACTGCACCAGATGTGCACTTGGCTGTACTAGGGCCATGTCCATGGCTAAAGCAGATCTGGTAAAGTGAGGATCTGAGCTCAGGATATTGAAGTGCCCAGAACTGTACCTTAGAGAGTTGTTCAGCAGGAGAGAGAGTCTAAAAGAAAAGAGCTTCTAAACGCCTCTGCAAAACACTCAGATTATTTGATATAGTGTCGGGGGAAGTTCAAGTCTCTGTTCATTCTCAAAAACACTACTTTAAGTCCTCACAACTAAAGGCAATAAGCTAAACCATGGGCAGGCGAGGTTACTGGAGAGAAAGAAAACAGGCAGCTGAGAAGTGCCTTTATAAGGTTAGAACAGAACTCAGATCTGCTCTCAAGAAACACATCTGCCCAAATGTAATTGACTCAAACTACTCAGCAATTTATTGTTCAAAGTATCGTAGGAACCAAGAGAGCACCCAGCTGGCAAACAGTGGAGTCTAAAAAGCAGGGTGCAATGTCAGTGAAGATGGCAGAGTAGATTTGCTTTCTTAATTGCATTGTAGTTGACAAAAGAAAGGAAACACAATTAAATGCAATATATCTCAAGCTAGAAAGGGGCGGCCTCGGAAGCCACGAAGGTGCCAGATTCTTCTACTTGGTGGTAGAAACAATAGCCGCAAACTCATTGATGGAGATCTACGTAGATGGGAACCCTGCGCTGGCCTTAATTGTATCTAAACCTTTCACTTTCAGTCCTGCCTCTTTTGATCAGGGCTGAAGCTGAATTGGGGTCATCTGGGAGAAGTGGAGACGGTGTTCTCCCAGGTTATGAGGGGGTGGGTACTGCTTGGGTTGACTCATGTGAATGGGAGACACCTCAGAGGTGACTATAAGTTAAATTCTGAGAAAATTTAGAGTAACATTTGCAGCTGGATGTGATTTTTGTCCCCCACCTAATGCCCACCCTCATCCTCCCAGCCAAGGGACTACTTTGGTAGATGTTTGGTTGTTACAACAAGAGACTACTGCTGGCATCTAGTGGCGCGAAACCTAGCACGCTGCCACACATCCCACAAGGCATACGACCGCCCCCACAGCACATTCACTCAGCCCAGTGCCACAGCAGTGCCAGGGCAAGGGACGCTGCTTCAAAGAACTCATCACCCCCGCCCCATAGCCTAGCACAACCAGAGTCACCGTTCATGGGATTGATGGTGATTGATAATATTGGGCCAAGTCCAAGGGATAACTTAGCAAAAGAGAAAACTTTCCTCCATCCCTATCACCATTTTAGGTGCTTCTGGCAAATAGAGTAAATGCCTCCAGATCATCCAATTAAATTCCATCAACATGACAATGCCATGGACCAGCCAATGTGCAGGTTCAATGTGAATCCTAAAGTGAGGGTTATTTCTGGTCTTAAAAAGGTGTATTGTCCACATGTGGAAGGACAGAAATTCTACTTTTAGTGCTTCCTCACTCCCTAATATACCTCTAGGGCAAGCTTCTATCACACTGATACAAAAGAGACAACTAAGGATGTACATGTTCCAGACTAAACTCAGTTATGCTATGATGCTCTCATTAGCCAGGCCCACTTTTTAATTTATTCTTCTTACATATTTTTCAACTTGAAACTCTAAGTTATAAAAAAAAAAAAAAAGCTATTATTTCCAACTAGTTTTCTTGGGATTTTAGAGAAACTGGTTAAGAAAGACATGTTAATCCAAACAAATAATTCTATAAAAAATAAATAGAAAATGATGTTGTCAATATCCTTGAAGTATAAGGTGGTTTTAATGAGAAACATTATTTATTGTTGTTGGATTTTCTTGACTGATAGGTTTTCCACTCAGAGGAAAATTGGTGTAATAACAGGAATTGCATGAAATTTGTAACTCAAATGCTATTCTGAGCTATTTTAATAATGCATACTTCTGTCAAAATGAATTTTAAAAAAAACAGTTGAGAAATAGGATAAACACCCAGGTTTTAAAAGTACACTCAGCAATACCCACCTGACTGTATTTTTAGAGTCCAAAAAAAGAAAGAAAAAGAAAAAATCAGGATACATAAAATACTTCACCATGTATCTGAAACTCAGGCTCACCTGTTTAAGTAATCATCTCCTGTTTTGGGGGACTCTGGGATGGGGAGCTCACTGTCTGAGCACTTATGTTCAGCGTACCCAGTGCTCAGTTTTAAGAGTCTTCCACGTCTACACACTTTCCCTGCTCTGGCTAATGGTTTCTTCTCTGAGTAGGCCATCTTGAACATACCCAAATCTCTTCTCACTCACCCAGACTTTGCTAACAACTCCAACTTACGTGTTCAGCTACTATCTTAACACTTCTACATGGATGACTCGAAGACACCCAACATCACCCCGCTCCTCCCACTGGCTCCTCTCTGCCTCAACCTTCCCCATCACAGCAAACAAAATTCTCCCTCACCTAGGAACTCCAACAGAATCCTAGGAGTTGTTCTTCATTTTTCTCTTCCCTTCATCCATCCATGAACACGTCCTGGTTAATATATGTCATGTACAGTTTTGTAGTCTACATATTGTATTTAATTTCATTGTAAGCCTTTAGTCCCATATTCTTAAATCTGGTTTTGCACACCTGGTTTGTAAAGGATGCATGAATCTTTGGGCTCAACATGTCCAACATTCATTTTCCATTCCTGTGCTAGGGGAAAAGCAAGGTCTTTATTGCATCATACATCATACATCATACATGCTGTTCACTATATAGAAAACTTACATAGCACTCAGTGCAGACATTGTTCTAGCACTTCAGAAATGCGAATTCCTTTGACCACTCATGCAACAAATACTGTGTCTTCTCTATTTGCAGGTGAGTAATCTGCTCAGCTCATTCTGGCTGATTTCTGCTGTCAGTGATAATAGCCTTTCCACTTTCATGCAGGCATCGCTAACTTCTCCTTGAAAACTACTTAATAATTATTTAAATAATATCACTGTGCAATGGGTCCTGAATTAGAAAAAAAAGCTTCTACAGGTCTGGGGATATGTATGAGTTTATATATCTATTCCACACTGAAGTATGGAGGTATAAAGGGGCATGATGTCTACAATTCTTTCTCAGTTTTTTTCTCAAGAAAGAAATTGTAAATGTATATTTACACAGAGATCCACACGCACACATTTAGAGGAAAAACATAAAGCAAATGTACTAAAATGTTATCATTTTGGCCATTTGGGAATTCTCTGCCATTTTTTCTGTAAGTCTAAAATGAAAGAATTAAAAATAATTTCCAAGCTTGACTTTTTATGGACAAAACATTTCAAATTGCTTGGAAACTTGGTATATATCTGGTATAACTAAATAATGTCAGCTGTCCCTTCATAGTTTTAAAATGATATATTTCATTAATCTAGATTTTTCCAAAGACAAAATCATCAAGTAGGGTATCTGTGCCTTCCTTAATATTTCAGAGTGGACTGGGTTTGGGTGTATTTGGGTACATTTGAAGAGCGAATACAATATTAACATCAGTCATCTGAGATGAGGCTGCCAGATTATATGCAACTCTGAGAACCTCAGAACGGCTTTCAAATATCTGAGTTTTGTTATATCATGTGTGGAATCTTGAAGTCTGAAAGAAAGTTTAATTTATCTATTACAGATGTAAGGAAAATATAACACACTTTCAAATACTGGGATTGGTCAACTACATGATTCTAGAAAAGAGGTTTTATCTGTTTGGAAGCTGGTAGTCAAGAGTCTTCAAATGTAGAGTAAGGAAAAAAAAAAAAGAATAAGGGAATAAAAAGAATAGGAAATGCCAAGATAATTTTAATGAATCAGTAATCCAAAAGATGTGCCCTTAAAAAATCAAGAATTAAATTTCAGTAAACAACAAAGAGCAACAGGAGATCAAAAAGTGGCTAAGTTAACTTAATTTAAAAACAAGTTATAAGTACGGAAAAGCCTGATTTTCTTACCTGCTGAATTAAGGACCTATACTTAAGACTGTTTCAGCTGTTGAATATTGGCTTCCAATTTTGTTTTTCGCTTCCCTTTCCCTATTTCCTTTCCTTTTCATTTTAATAGCCAGGTTTTAAAAACACCTTGAAGGTTAGACGGGTGATGATTTTTCAGAATGGAAAATTGGAAAGAAAATAAAATTATATAGTTTAATGGGAGAGTGCTATGGAGAGAAACAGTTCTCATATTTGATAACTTTTAAAAACTTTTACTTATGGATTTAATTTTACAGTTTAAACAGAAAAAGAGCAAGCAAAAGAGAGGCACCTGCATCGATACCAGAGGGCAGGAGAACCGCCTCTTTGGAAGACATTTATTTTTTTACATTTTCATTTTTTTAATTAAATCTATCTATCTATCCATCTATCTATCTACCTATTTATTTTAATGTTTGCATTCCTTTCTAAGTGTAGTCCCCATAGAGTTTCCACCACTAATTCACCCATGTACCAATCACTCAAGTCTCTGGAAAATCTTAAAGGTGACTTGGGGGCTGCTGAGCAGAACTCCCAGCTGCTTCTTGGGCAGGATTTCGTACTTTGCCTCTCACTGCCCTTCTGTTTCCTCATTGTAATGTGAAATGAACACAGTTCCCCAGTGAAAAATCACCAAAACACCAATAATGACCAAAACTCATGGTTTGATGTTTGAGGATAAACAGAACTAAGCACAGGACACCTGGAAACTTTTCCAAGCCTGGGCTTGTCCCTCAATGTAAATTTTAAGTGGCATCTTGAATTCCAAAAACACCGGTCCACAGATTCCTAGTTGTAGAAAGGCAAATCTAGACATTCAGAGTTCAGGATAATGAATAACAAGTCCGTTGAAATTGCCTATGAAAAAGTTGGTCGCTAAATTTGACCAGGAAGGAATGAGCCAAAAAAGTGATGATTAAGGTAAAGGGGTCTCCGGGATTATGAATAGCATATAAAGCTATAAGATGTTGCTACAAGGTCCTCAGAGTCCGTTGTGATTATTTGTAAATAGATTTAGGTTTGGGATGATTTTGTTAAACTAAATTTTTAATCTAAAATTTAATGAAAATATTACTTTAAACTAGTCTTTCTTTCCCCTCCCCTTTTTAATTACACTTTCCTTTTTCAAGCTGATGGTAGAATTTGTCTGGAAGAGGAAAGACGTGCTTCCCTCTGACCATCTTGGGTCCTTACACAGGATTATTTTGATCAAGAGCTCAGCCACGACTAGAGTTCACTTTACTTCTCTAGGAAACAATTTTCCTCCAGCAATGTCCTGCTCGACTGTTTCTTCCTCCATCCCTAGAAATCTGGGGCAAGTCAGAAAGAGAAAGAAAACTTGGTCGTTCAGAAAGACATGTTTTGGAGTGATCACTGTTAGTTTTCATCAGGTTAGCGGTCAGGTTTAGAGTCATGGACAATGTTTAACTGTGGGTCAATTTCAATTAGTATAATTCTTCCAAAAGCCTTTATTGTGTTCAGATGTTTTGCCACCTTTGGGAGGAATGGGAGAAACCATCAAGTCAGGATGAATCAACTCAACCTCACTGTTGTGTAAGAGACTAAGGAAGAGGGAAGTTGTGTCATTTCCAGCCCAAGCTTGAGTCCACTGGAGTCGCTCTGCCGTGGGCAGTGAGTTTTCTTGCCTTACGAATGGTAATCTGACATGTGGCTGTAAATTTAGCACTTCCAATTGTAGTTCTGCAATCCAGATCTAGAAGTAAAGTTTAGAGAAGAATCCTTGGACCTTCAATAGACAATTTTTAGAGCCCTGACATTTCTGCTTTCTCCAAGTGGGAGACTTAATACAAGAGCTGCTTGTGGGGCTGCTTTAACTCTCCATTTCTCTGCTTTCCACAATTTATAGTGGGTGGAGATCTCTATCAGCAAATGCCTGAATTTTCCAATTGACCTCAGAATTGAATTTGCAAAGACCTTATCACTTATTACATTACTTATCACTTATCACTTATAACTTATACATTACTTATAACTTATCACTTATTACATTACTTATCACTTAATCTGTTTTGTTCTCTCCCAAGGATTTTTTTTCAGCTAGCAACTACTTTTCTAGACAAAGATCAAAAATCCTAAAAGTGGTAGACTCCTGGATGCCCAGAGACTGAATTAAGTCTGTTGAATGGCCTTTACTTTCCTTGCTGTGAGACTCTGCAGCCTGACATGTCTTATATCCAGTTCTGGGTCTGCTCATTATATATAAAAAGCTTCTCCAGCCCATTTACAGCTCTCTCTCTCTCTCTTTTTATTTTAACAGAAATGCTGGCATGCAACTTACCTCCAGGAATAGCTCAGAGCTGATGTTCTCAATTTAGCCATGAGAATTACATTTCTCTCCTCTTTGGAAATATTTCCCCAACCCCTGTAATCATGAGCTTATAAGAGCAAGTTGATTTCAGTTAAAATGAAATGGATATCTTACACAGGGCATATAGGAAGGAGCATATTTTATATCAATAATGTGTATTCACATTCTAAGTCATTATAAATTATATTTATCTGTCAGAACATCTTGTCCCTTGAAAAGGAAGGTTTTGGATGTAAGGCTCAGCCCCAGCAGAGCAACATGATGCCTATATATTCCTTAGGTGGAAAAGGTTTTCGAATAATAACTCCTAAGAACGGTAGGAAAAAATCACAGAATTTTCATCTTGGGAAATACCAACTAGCAGCTGTGAAAAAGTATATTGAAAAGAATTCCAGAGCTTCTGAATGGTCTTTTACTACTGATCATACAACTCTATTTCTGAATCGTTTTCTCAGCCAACTTTGAAAATAGAAATATCCTTGATCCTTTTCAGAGAATAGATCGGATTAATGCACCTGTTGAAATGAACGAAATGGGAGTAAAAACATGAGCTCCGAATGCTGTTTGTTATCAGATAAACCAGTCATGTATTTGCAAAAGCCTACCTTTGCAGCCCTGGATGACGGAACTAAAACCCTTGGCTCTTAAAGCAGGAACCAAACCTGCGGATCCCCCTTTTATCAGACCTTCTCCCCTCGGGGCGTGGCGTTTACTCACCGAAGCGCAGTTTTCAGACTTGTCTTCCACAAAACCAATCTGGCAGGGGGTCCTCTGGTTCTGCATCCAGTAGTCCGTGGACTCCAGCAGGCTGTTGCTGCGAAGAACCTGAGGGAACCGAGAGCCTCCTCAGTGCCGATCTGAGAGGATTTCTATTGAAACAGGCAGCTCTTTCTGAGGAAGCTGTAGGTGTTTGCTAGTCCTCAGAGCATCTGAATACTAGGGATGTGGGGAAACCCGCCCCACGCTGGCACCTCTAGAACGTGTAATATCCAGCCAGGGATTGGCTTTAGAGAGACGCTTCGATGTTATGATACAGATGTTTCATCTCACCAAATGCAACATCTGGAGATGTCTATGTACCTGCAACAGTTGTGGAATTTGCACTGAAACGATGGTTTGGGGGTCCGGTTCCCTGGCAAAGGAGAATCAACATCATTTCGGTGTCACTGCTTTTTCACACTGTATCTCTGATTTAAAAATCGTCGTGCTTTATTGCTACAGAAATTATGAGGCCTCAGTTCTTTTGCTTTGCTAAAAAATCTGTGAAACAGCCTGAGTTTCTAGAACACCTAGGGTGCTATGTTAAATTTTTTTAAAAAATGTACTTTACAAAACCTATATTTTTATGTAGAAACAGTGCAGCAAAGCACGATGAATCCAAGTACATGAATTAACAAAACCAAGTGGGATTTTCAAATGCCTTGTTCCTGGACTTAGATTTTAAAAACAGGAAAGAAAAAAATCCACTTTCTGAGCCAAAACATTTTGAAGCAGAAATTTCATAAGTAACCAAATGATTCAAATTCTAATGTGTTTTAGCACTGTCTAAATATTGTATAAAATCCTCATCATCCTATATAAGATTTCTAATGCTCTTTTGGTACCCTCTACTTTATTCGGGTGTATGTCTGCTAATATTTGACAACTACCTTCACTTGAGCAAGATAACATGTTTAATCAGCTTGGTTAATGCCACAAGAATAGAATAGACACTTTAATTACATTTCACTTACAAAATTTCAAAATATATTAATTTTTGTCTCTGAATATTGAGTTAACCAAATTGAATTCAAACACATTTTCTTCTACAACAGTTTGCATTAGTTGACTAATACTGCTTTTAAATCTTCTCCTGTTCAGTATTAATTATTACCAAAGATGACAAATTTTCATCAATGCTTTTCAGAACAGTAAAGACACTTTGTGGATGAGCAAGAGATGAACTTGGATTGTTAGTGCAAACAAATGCTGGTGATGGAAACTTGTCAGTTTGTTTAAAGACTTTTTCTAAATGGGGCTTCTTAAAATTTGAGCTTTAAGAAAGACCGAGGAGTCTATAAGATCTTTTAGGGGGTCTAGAGGTCAAACTAATCATATCAAGATATTATTTGCCTCTCCTGGTCTCCTGGGTCCTCAGTGGCCATCTGCTTGTGGCCATAGGCTGATCGCAGAAGAGAACACAGCTGTCTTCTTTGAAATGATTAAGGAGATTTGTGAGCAATGATTAATGAAATCTCTCTTTTCAGTAAGATGTTTGTTTTGGAAAACAGCTATTAACATAATGTTTATTATTAACCATTGCTTTGTTGTTATTGTTTGTTATTACTAAAATTATTTTAATAATAAATTTTAATTGTTAATACAAGTTAAAAATTAAATGAAAATAGTTTTTATTAGGTTTATTTTATTTTGGTATTAAAAAAACCTGTACTGATGTAACACTGGTTTAGAACACCCTATAAACTTCAGGTGTAGAGAATTATAAATCAGTATCTGTGTATACTTCATTATGTTCCGCATTGAAAGGCTAGTTTTCTTTTTTGTTTGGTTGTTGTTTACTTTTTAATTTAATCCTTATTGTGAAAAGATAGAAATTATTTTAAAGGAAGATCAGGATCATCACAGAAATTGTCACTTGGAGGATGAAAACCTGGATGTATAGAGTGATTCGAGTTTCTGATTTTGGATTTGACTTTGAAGAAACCAAGGTCTATGGATCGAATTGGGGACCAAGCACATGGGTCTGCTTTGGGGTGTGTTTCTGAAAGATGATATGCACCAAATTTTGTAAACATAGCTATATTTCTTAGAGACATCCATTTTAAATGATTTTCATTAGTGAAATTCTGAGGTGACATTTTCTTTTCGAAGAACAGACTTCGTGATGTAAGTTACAGCAATGGATGGATGCACTTGGCAGGCATTCTCAGCATATCAACACCTCAGTGAGGCATGTGTGAACATCCACTTGAGTTAGCATTACCCCTAACTTTATCCACTATGCTTCTGCTTTTTGCCTTCCTTTGATCATTAACCCATCTTTAAAGCAAATTCCTTGTTCATTCCATGTGGTCAGAACATGAAAGATTTAAAATGGAGACATGGAGTGAACATACCAGTTAATGATACTTGGCCAAACAGTCTAATAAATTCTCATAGTAGAAACACTTCTTGACCATTGCAAAGCTCACTCAGCAAACATTAGACTTGAACTTCCTCTAATCTCTATTATATTCAGGACACAGTATTAGCATTGCAACAAAACATGTCAATAGAAGAAAGCAGCTGTCCTTTAAACCAGAGAACATGTCCTAGGTCAGCCTCAGGAGAGACGGTGCACACACAGCTCAGCTCAGTCTTTTAGAAAAGCAGTGGGCTGGGTTGGCATATGTCCCTGGGGAAGACACAGGTGGGTAGACACGGAGGCATCAAAAGTCTTGGCCTAATGCTCATGCTCATGGGCTTCCCCAGGTCGTGCAAGAGGTTGTCTCAGGATGAGCTGATTGAGGGAACTGACTGTCCTTTGGATTTCCACAGTATTTAACTGCTCTTAAGTGGGTAAATGAGCAGAGAAGGGTTAATCTGGCAAGTCTTCTATTTTAAGGGTATTTTGGTGCCTATTGCTAAAATAAATAATAACTAAAAATATACAAAGACTTTGATCTGTCCTGGCCTAGGAATGAGGAAAATGTCACCAACTTTATGGAGTTGTTTTCTCAATAGAAAACACTAGAAAGATTTTTCCACTTGGCTATCCCATGTCCCTGGCACACAGTGTTTCCTCAGTGGTGCATTTTTCTTTTTTGCTTTAAAGTAAACAGAAATGTCAGAGTAAAGTCAAGAAACAGAATTTAAAATGTCTTTAATGCTTGAGAGGAAATTTTTTGGAGAGAGCTCCTTTGGTGCAAGAAATCATTTGGCATGTTACCTTAAGAGTTGACTCATTCATCAGAACTTATGTGCTTCCTAGTCAATTAACATTTAGAGTATATTACTTATATATCACATATTTGTTCATCATTTTCCAAATAATACTGCTTTTATTGACAATCTCTCAAGGCTAAGGCCCAAGAGATCCTATCTGAATTAAATCTCTAGACTTAGAGGTTGAACTTAAGGGAAAATATGAAATGTGTTTAAAACAGTAGTTGGTGCATGGAAAGAACTCAATGAACAATGACTAGCATAAAAATTGCTATTCTTTTTTGCCCAGGCTTAGAGGGGTC
The DNA here is from genome assembly GCA_019455555.1 of Galemys pyrenaicus. Classification (NCBI taxonomy): domain Eukaryota; kingdom Metazoa; phylum Chordata; class Mammalia; order Eulipotyphla; family Talpidae; genus Galemys; species Galemys pyrenaicus. Next base: position 22,093,428 of record JAGFMF010011501.1, read on the forward strand.
CCATGCTTCAATAGTGGAGAATTGGGACCTGAGAAGGCTCTCAGATCCCAGATGCTCCTTAGACAGTGCTCCACTGCAAGGTGATAGAATTATAAGAATTGCACAATTTCTCATCCTTGGGTTGAACCCAGTGCACATATTTGCCTTTATCCCTTTCCCTTGCCGTCTTGACCTGCACGAGAGCTGCAGTTCTCACTCTCCTGTGTGTGTGAGCATCACCCACCAGCTCCCAACCTGAGTTTGCCCTTTGTAAACTTCAGTCAAGTGGTCAGAAGGCGTCTCTCACACAAGCTTTATAACACTCTTCCCCTCCCACTTCCTTCCGCTCCTCCTGGCTCTCCCTTCCCCAAATATTGAATACATTGCAAGCCAAATGAGCCAGGACAGCCGGTGCTCAGACTTCAGTAAACCACTTAGCATCGTAAGTTCTGCAGTTTTAACCTGGGAAGAGCTTTCGGTTGAATGGTTTAGACAAACTCTTAGAAAATAAGGAATGCTGAAAGGAAGAATATGTGCTTGACCATTTAATGATTTTGAAGCTTTATGACTATGACCTCCCTGTGGAGAGAGTCATTTTCTGTGGAAGAAAAAAGAAAAGCTCACTAGGCTCTCCTTGGCTCATTTATTCATCTGTTATATTGAGTTACAAGTTCACTCATTTCAGATGAAGAGCTAATCATGAATGTGCCGTGTGTTCTCAAGTTTGAAACAATAATGGCACATTTTCTCTGAAATTTCATGAGTGTCCTAAATAATAAAGAAGAGACTTTTGCTCTGTTTTATAACTACTTTCCTTTTTATATGGAGAACAAGTTGTACGAACTTGGTATTAGTATGGAATAGGGAGGGAGAAAGTAGCCAGAGTCCTGGACACAACTGGGTGATGTCTTAATTGTTTTTTAAACTAATTTATGATGACTCCTCAGATCTATGTGATATATTCTTTAAGATGCAATAAAAGTCATTTTTGATTTGGAGTAATTTAGATTGTTCTATGTTGAATCACTGAGGTTTGGACATAGAGCTGACATTCTGTCCCATCTCATCTTTACTTATTTGGGCCAGTCATTTCACTTCAGTGGATTACACTTCGCATCTGTTACAGGAGGATAATGAAAGCAACTTTAGAAAGCTGTCCAAACAAATAGTCCAAAGTCTATTTGTTTTCTTTAATTTACTTAACTCTTACGTGCATATGATGGATTAATCTCTGGGTAACACAAATGTGAATAATGCAAAATTCATCTCCATATTGATAGAACATAAAAGCTGTCTTGGGAACCAAATAGTAAACAAGAATATTAGAATACACGTTTAATGACAAATTAGAATAGGCCCTGTGAAGAAATAAAATGGTACGGAGAGAGAGAATAAGAGGGGATGATCCTTAAGAAGGGCAGGTGTGGAAAGCTGAATACCTACCCACAGGGGCCCTAAGAGTTCACCTTGTAATTGTCTCTCTTCTCTCTCTCAAAATACAAGTCCATCTAGCTCACTGAAACCAGAGTAAGTTAAGTATGAAAGTTTTAAACACCAATCTGGTTCCAAATTCCAACTTCATTAGTTAACTTCAGTCTAATACAAGTCACTTGACAAATCTGAGACTCAGTTTTCTCATCCTCAAAATGCACTCAGTGTTGCCACTCACAATAAGAAACATTTAATAGCTATACAAATAATCAATGAACAATACTGAATTATCTCATGTGTCCACAAATAGGTATGGTGGACATAATTATGGAGATTATTACTGACACTAAGTCACTCTTTCACGAGAGCTTAACCTCATTTGAGTTACTGACTCAATAAACATTAGTATTTTACCCACTAGTTCTATTAGAATCTAGGTGAGGTCCTAGGAAACAAGGAAGAAGGACATTACTTGCTGCTAGTGAGCCCCAAATTTCATGGGTTTATTGCTAAACTAGGGTGTAGCATTAAAGATCCTGACTTAGCTTCTACAATACCTTTTAATCATTTCATGAATATTTATCAATTTCAATGTTTGGGATATTGCATTATGCCCAATTTTGGTGTTTCCTGGACTTTGTCTCCAAAAAATTCCCTACATGTACCCTCTGCTACAATCCACCAGTTTACTAAATAATGTCATCTCACAGTCTTTACATAAGTGTCCCTTCCTTAGTTTACCTGCCCCCTTCAACTTTCAACATTCCACTACCATCAAGATTTTGTTAAAAGTGAATCTCCCACTCCAATTTTTTTTTTCCTGTGAATTCTTTATAGTGAAAATCATATACCTACCTTGGAATTTGGGGCATGTATGTACAACTTTTCCTTCCCATTAGACAATAAGAGTATGTAAGCGTCTTATTCAATTTATTCCCCTTACTTAGCTCCAAGAACACAATTGTTACTGAGCAATGGCTTGTTGTTTGGCACCAATACTTTTTATGTTTGATGTGATATGATAATATAATTTTCCTTCTCAATGACTGAATTTCCGAGAGAAAATTTGTGAGCTGCATGATTTATTCAATAGGAAAAAAATTTCAAAGTCCAACCTATGCATACAATGATCTCATATTTTTGCAAGGTTTTTATTTCCCTCAAGGAGTTTAGAAATGGTCATAAAGAATTTTAATGTTATACAGTAGCCTCGTTTTCTAGTCTTAGACGACAAACACATTTCATTCTTTGATAATTATAAGTGCAAAGATGTAAAGCATTTCAAACATTTTAAGAGAAGGAAATTTCATACACAAAATTCTGTATTTCTGTAATGTAGGCATTGTGTTAAATGATGAAATGCTTTTGAAAATAATGTCATCAGAACAAGAGTCTATTCTTCTTCCAAAGACAGATTTAGGTTTCTTCCCCAATTAGGTGGATTCAGAGTTCAGATCTGTTGGGATATGAAGTTATTGATGTGCCCAGCTGTCTGCAGGCTGGGCAGAGCCATGGGGACAAACACCCTTGGCCATCTACTTCCTCCGGGTTCCAAACAAATATTATTTTAAAAATGTGTCATGATGTGGAAAGTGTTTGGAAGCACCATCCAATGACTCATCCTTTCAAAAGTGACATGACAAACATTTCATGAATATATGGAGGGGGAAGCAAGTTGGAAACTCGGAGGAATTCTAGAAGAAAGGAAGTAAGCAAGGGGGTTAGTAGATTTCCTGTCATCACCTGTAGATGAAGCTCTAGGCCCCTCTTCTGTTCTAGACTCAGGGAAGCTCAATTACATTTTTCTCACACAAGATGATTGGCATGGGAGTGGGTCAACACCATCTACAATTGTGTGGTAAGGATCCAGGGCTGATTAGCACAAGGTGGGGGAGGGAAGCACCCCGTGGTGCTCTCACCTGTCTGTTCTGCAGTATAACCCTGGCATCTCCGCTGCAGGGAACGATGATCTCATGAAGATATCACATTGCTAACAAATCCACCCGATTCTGAGTGAAGGTTCTGAGTGAGTTTTGAAAAACATGTGTGGTTGTATAACCACCATCCCAGTTGAGATGTAGCACAACCGCTTAGCAACATCACCCAAATCCCCTTGCTCCTGCTTCCTGTGGTCAAATACCCCCCAACTCCCATCCCCTGGAAGCCACTGATTTGACCTCCATTCCTCAGATTTTGCCTTTTCTGGAATGTTGCATATGTGGAATCACATATGAAGTAGCCTTTTGCTATCTGTCTCTTTCACTGAAGGAGATGTGTCTGAGATTCATCTATGTTGGTGTTTGTAGTAGTAGTTACTTTCTTTTATTGCTGAGTGGCATTTTGTTGTATGGTTGTCCACAGAATTCTTTTTAAAACCCACTTCTCTAATTGAATGACATTTGGGTTGTTTTAATGTTTTGGTAAATATGAGTAAAGCTGCTATGGACATAAATTCTGCATAAATTTAAATTTGCTTTACTTGGGGAAATTCCCAAGAATGAGATTACTAGGTAACAACTGGAAAACTTTTAAGGTGGGTTTACCATTTTCTGCACCCACCAGCAAGGTGTGAGAATCCAGGTCGCTTCATCTCCTCAGTGGAAAAAGGTCCTGTTAGGTTTTGCTTTCAAAGTCATTTAATCATTCTAACAGATGCACAATGACATTTCATTCTGGTTTTCCCCTTAAGTTTTAAGATGCTCTTCTTTTTTAAGGTTCTTTAAAAGTTAAAGTTTTAATCTGGACCTTATACCGTTGTAAGCCGTAGTCACCAAGAATCAAGGAACTACTTAGACTCCTTCTGGGGAGAACTTCACAGGGAAGGATAAGGCTTTCTTTTGATGCATGTGGTCCTGACTCTCTCATACATGTAACAGTTGCGTGTCCAGTGCCTGCTGCTTTTATAAGTTCTGCTCACTGACCTAGTCAGTGAACAAAATAAGAGGAAGGATAAAAAACAGTCTTGATCTTACTCTCTTGGGGAGGATAGAGTATGACCAAACCAATGATATCTGTGTGTTCACACAGATAGTCACATATACTTAGATGTAAATGTTACATGAAAGTTACGGTGAATATAAAGTCAGAGGAAGGAATGAAAAAGTAGGAAGTAAGCAGTATTATTTTTGGAAGTAGCACCCAAAGGTGACATTGAGCAGAGATCTGAGTGGAGTGGGGCGCTAGCCACGTAGCCATCTAAGGAAGAGCCTGAGGCAAGACAACAGCAGAAGCAAAGGCTCTAATCAAAGAGGCGAGCTTGCTAGATTTGAAGAACAGTAAGGAGCCGTAAATGCTGGAACAGAGGGAGGAGCGGGAAATGCATTCTCACTGGGAGGGAATAATTTGTGAGTTAATGTTCATTGAATAGAAATTTGTTGCCAAACTGGGTTAATAATTTGTAATGTCTAGGAACACTCTAAGATTCTAATATTTTATTATACTTTCTATTTACTTATGGGTTTAAATTTTGTTTAACTGCTATCTGAAAACTGTAATATCTTAAAAACTTAATACACATGCACGGGACTAGAAGTCAGACAATTCTGTGTACTTTAACACACTTTATATTGATTTAATCTGTGATTTAATAAATGTTCTGGGAATTCTGTAAGTTATTTTCCACTCTTTCTTTTATGTAAGACCGTATAGATCTATACAATATTTCTATTGTTTCACAGGAAAATCTGATGCTTATTTACAGCACAATAATACCTGAGAAGAGACAATGAAACAAACTGGAAATAAAGTTATTGTGTGGAAGAAAAACACTGGCATTGAAAACTCAGTGATCTCATCTCAGTTGCTCAGAAAGTTTAATTAATTGTTAAGATAACATTTTCCTTTTAATGATGATTATACTTTGGCTGCCTGCCTGAGTTATTAGTCTACTTTGACAAAAGAAGCAACTGTTTCCAAAGCATGAGTAATTATGCTGGTTATTCACAAGACATATTCTGAAATATAATTGTCTTGTTTGATATGAAGCTATTGACACCTAGTACAATTGCAAAATCTTGTGACTGATTATTAGAATAATACTGGAAAATAAGGATCTCTCTTAAGACCTTGGAACAGAACAACTGTTTATTTTCAAGGATGAGGAAAGAGCCTATGAAGCATGAAATCAAAGTTGGTTGGAAGGATGGGGAGAAAGCTGTTAGCAATGGATCTGAACTCGTTCTCTTTACTGTGGAGGAACACATGGTAGGAGGAATCACTTCTGGATAGGAAAGATGGTGACCTTGTCATCCTCCCTATAACATACTAAAGCACTGACCCCAGATAGATTGTATTTTTATAGCAGCAGAGTCTTTAAGCAATATGTACCTGGTCTAACTAAACTTGCCCTGGTACATAAACCTGGGATATACTGATTTATGGGGCCTTCATCTCTGACAAAAGTTATCTATGGATGTAACTCTTTAAGCATAAAATGAAGATTTTTCATGAACAAAAGGTGACCTTTGAAATCGATGTTCCTAGGTATATAATTTAGAGACTTGGGCCATTCGTTAACTTAGGCAGAGTTTTCATCTTAATGCTACAAAGGAAACACAGGTCCAGAGCTCTCCTTACTTTCATGTGTTACATGATTCCTTTTATTAGGGACATGTATTTCAGTACACAAGAATGGTCTAAGAGCACAGAGGATAACTCACAAATATCAAGATGTGCTTGTTTACCTCTGCCACATCACACAGATGTCAGCTGGCTAAACCGTGCTCTGAAAGCTGAACAGAGCTTCTCTTTGTTGAAAGTGAAAACTGAGCTTGAGTCTCAAGATGCAAAAATTAGGGAAACAGATATACTCAGGAAATGCAAATCCAGTATGATGTGTGTGTGGCCAGCAATGGTTTGAACAGACTAATTATTATTTGATTGCTATTTAGAATCAGCATAATGACGTAATATTGATAGGCTCAGTAAGAGGGGATATGATTTTTAGTATTTGGAGAAGCAAAATATAAGAAAAACTTATATGTAGGGAAATGTAGATATGCAAAATAGAGGTAGTGCAGAATTCCCATTGAACAAAGGGAAGGGAGATTTAATGCCCATGTATCACTTGTGTGCTGGTACACTCCTTTGTTTTTTGGCAATCATGAGAAAGCGCCAATTCTCATTTCTTGAAACTCTTCTCTTCTTTGGAAAAATTACTGGAGACAACTACCTTTTAAGATGTATGGAGTTGGACACAACATTTGCTATGGGACACACCTGTTTCTTGGGTGGTCTACATCATGGAAGATCAGAATCCCCATGTGGATCTTTCTTTTTTTTTTCTTTTTTTTTTATTAAAATATTTTAAAATTTACATATACTTGCCATTAATTGTAATCCCCATGTATTCCCCATCACCATCTCACCAGTGCACCATCACCTCAGT
>JAGFMF010011501.1:22100261-22164579 GCA_019455555.1 Galemys pyrenaicus
CTTCCCACCAGGTGTCCCCAGTCTGTCCTTGACTCCTCATTTTTGGTTTCTGTGTCTTTATTGCTGTTATTGTTATTATTAATATTGTTCTTATTCCTTCATGGTGCATGCCATTCCCAAACTGCAGAGAGAAGCCTGGTAAATTTGGGCACACAGATGTGGGGTCTCATCTCTACGTCATGAGCCAGAGGACCCCACTAGAGGATAATTCAAATTTATCTGAGCCTTTGCACCATTATTCCCAAGAGTCAAGTTATGGAAAGCTTAGTGCTGAAGTAAGAGGGAGGAGTGGGTGAAGATGTGGTCTGTATAAAAAATGGCATAGTACTGTTTTAGATATATATACATATATATATAAAACTCAGTTATATATAACTAATTTATATAAATCAGTTTTATATTTATATAACTAATATATATTAGTTATGTATATATATTTATATATAAATTAGTTTTATATTTATATAATATAAATATTTATATTTATATTTAATATATAAAATTCATATATAATATTTATATTGTATAAATATTATATAAATTATATATTTATATTTAATGTTTATATTTATATTTAATATATAAAATATACATTTATATTTATATTAGTTATGTATATATAAAACTAATTTATATATATAATATGTATAACTGATTTCATATATATGTATATATGCCATTTGACACAACATGGATGGAACTGGAGATGATTATGTGAAATAAGTCAGAAGGAGGAAGACAAATAGTGGGTGAGTTCATACACACATAAAATATAAAGCAACCAAACAAATGAACTGACGAAACTAAATCAAAACAAGGGCTAGAAAACTGACTGAAGAACTGATGTGATGAGGGGAACCAAAGTGGGAGGACCACTGGACGGTGCTGGAGGATTATGGGAGCTTTGGTGGTGGGTGCGTGATGGAAACACACACCTGAAGAGGTGCGAACCTATATCCCTAGATCATATATAGTCTTGTAAGCGAATATTACCTTGTAAAAATAACACAACTTTTAAACATCAATCAAACAAAACCAAATTATTCTGAGCCTTATCCCTCCTACACTGGCACTGGCATGGCTCAAGAGCAGGCCCTTGATTTGAAAGGGCAAGCCTGTCAGGATACAGGAAAGGTGGGGGTCACCTGCAGGTGGGCAGGCGGCATCTCCTCCAGACCATACAGCTGAAAGGGTTTCTTGGATGAGAGTCTAGAAAGTCTAAGAAACAGGGGCCAGGGTTGGCAAGTCTTTCTTAAATGTCCAAAGATAGAGGACATTGAATGCCAGAGTAGATATTTTTAAAAATTTAGACCCACCCATTTCCAAATAGAGATACTTAATACAGAATATAAATAAGGTTTGGGAGTAGTTATAAGAATTTACATAAAGATTACTTGCCTAGCTCTAATACCGCAAAAATATCCTCAATGCTACAAAATGTCCTCAGCTATTTTAGGTTTTCAGAGTCCTACTTTTTGGTTAAAAAAAAGAAAGTAAAGAAAAGGCACTGCAAGATCCTTCCAGGAGTTCTTCACACAGCAAAAATGATGTTCAAGGAACTAACTATAGACAAGAGAGTAAGACTAGCTAGCATATTGGAATCCTAAACACTGTTGTTGGTGGTGAGATGCCTGAATAGAAGTTCTCGAAAGTACTGACCTGCAGGTGTCTATACTCCCTTCAATATTAAAAGGGGTTCCTTTTCCTCCACATTCTCACCCACATTTGTGCACAGTGATGTATCTTCGTGGTTCATCCCATTGGAAAACAGAATGGAGGCTTCTCAAAATATTATAAATGGATCTACCATATGATCCAGTAATTGCATCCTGAGGCATCTGCTTCAGGAATGCAAAAACATTAATTAGAAGGGATCTCTGCATGCCTATGTTCTTTGTGGCACTATTTACAATAGCCAAGTGATAGAAACAGCCAATGTATCCAAAGGCAAATAAGAGAATCAGGAAGATGTGATCTGTAATCACAATGGAATATTACTCAGCGATCAAAAGAGATAAATGCTTGCTGTTTGTGACAACACAGATGGAGCTGGTGGGGAATGCTAAATGAAGTTAGTCAGAAGGAGAAAGACAAATACCAGATGATCTTATTAATATGTGGAAAACAGAGAAAGATACTAAGGGTCAAATAAAACCAAACCAATAAAAAAAAATCCTAAAAATCTGAGGGTAGGACTGAGGCTTCTAGAGTGAGTGGGCAAGACCAAACTGGAAAGGGAGCACCATGAACTTTGGTGGGGGGCTATGGCCCTTAATGGTGGGTGTGGTGTGGTAACAACCCATGAAGGGGGCCTCCCTGGTGGCGCAGTGGGTTGAGCAACGCACTATGAAGCAAATCGCAGCCACTGCAGCACAAGTTCGATCCCTGCTGCTGGCCAGGGAGGGGACCCACATGACACGGCAGACCTCTCCTGCTGTGCCTGCTGCTCCCCTCAGCAGTGTACTTCTGTTGATCTGCCTGTTCTGCTCCCCACTCTCTGTGGTGAATCCTCTCACCCCCCCACACACACCTCTGGCCTGTACCCCAGTGCTTGTATGCATAAATAAATAAATCTTTAAAAAAAAAACCCACGAAGGGGGTGATCTGCTACCTCTAATCATATAAAGTGTTGTAAACCAATGGCACTTCACTTAAAAAAAAATTGACTTCTGTAATAAGATGTTGAATCATATTCAAACTACAAAATAAGCCAGAATTGATAGTCTTAAATGAAGTTTCCTACATAGGATATCTAAACTGACATTGTCCAAAGGATGAACTGGCCCTTTTTGTTTCAGAGTGGACCAGCCTGTTTTAAAGGCAAAAGGAGATGGTCAGCATTTGTATCACTGCTGAAGGGAGAGGAAATTGGCCACTGAAAAGCCTTCAGTATCTGCATGCTGGCCTGGGTGGCTGTGAAGCCCACTAGCTGCCTGTGTCAGGGCACATAGAAGTGAAATTGTCCCCCCAGGGTAATTTGCAGCTGACTCTTTAAATGCAACTGGGTTGAGCCAGGGTCTCCTCCCCAGCATGACCTCCAGCCTTCTTCCCGCTGTCCTCAGGCATCACCCAAAGCTTCACAATTGATTCTTGTGTTTGACTCTCACAGTATGGAGCCGGCTGACCTTGACTCCCCTGTTTCTCACCTGAGCTGGCCGGTGGCCTACATCTCCTCTCTCTACATCCCTAGCCCCACCCCCAGGCCCTCCTAGTGGCCCACATTCTCCTGCCATTGCTCTAAGGAGTCTTGGTTAGCTTTCTTCAAATACCTTTAAATAACATAGTTTTCTATGTCTTTTTTTTTTTAAATCTCCTTTTCTTCAAAACCTCTGATTAGGTCTGCAGAAGGGTGATAAAACAGGACACCGGGCCATTGGACAAAACTAAGACTGGCCATTCTTTGGTAGCAGAAGCTGGTCCCAAAGCCCTCTGCTAGGTGGCTACATCTGAAGAAACGGTCGACGCAGGCGTCAGTGGTTTTACACCAAGGGAAAGGCCTGGTGTTGTCCTTCTATTGGAAGGTTAGCGTGGCTCAGTGATGCTGGTTTAGTTTTTCATTTATTTATTTCACATTTTAAAGTCCTTCTCTGCTCTAAGAGACCAGCTTCTACCAATACGGCATATTCCAGCCATTTTCCTTCATGTGCTTCTGGAAGTACCTGGGGGGTTTGGGTTAACAGCCACCCTTCTGATAATAAAAAATGTGTCTAGGCATATGGACCCCATCCTGCAGAAGCCTCGTGCCCGTGCCTGCATGCCTTAATTGAATTGATTCAGTTAATTACATGTCATGAAGATTATAGCAGTTTAGATGAAAGTGTATCTCACAGACTAAGCTGTGGCACTGAGGGACATCATTCTGTCATTCCTCGGACGTATCTGTGCCACTGTTGACAGAAAATTTAAATCAGTTTAAAGGAGACCAGTCAGGGCAAAGAATGCTCTAGAAACTTCAAAGGGCTGATCGATGTCATATTAAGATCAAGCTCTGCCTCTGGGACCATGGAGTGCTTTCAGTTGGCCGCCTTTGATAAATCCAACTTTAAGGCAGTCTTAATTAGCATGACATAAAAATAGGAGGGTATTTATGGTGTTGATTTTTCTTCATATTTGGTTCCACTACATCCCAAATAGCAAAATCTTCACTCCATGAAGTAAAGTGGGGGTCGATATGTCCAGTTATTGTGCAAAAATGATATTGGCTATAAATAATGATGTAGTAGCGGAGGAAAATCCAGCAGATTTTCAATGGAATGAGAAGACATCCCGGCTATGTTCAGATTAGTCATATATTGGATTTAAATGAAATGTATCCTGCTGTAAAGGTCATTCATTGGAACCAGCTACTATTTACTGCATATCAGCTCTGTGCCTCACCGCTGACACAAACCTCAAGCTGTTACACCCGCCCTAAGGCATCTGAATCAGAGAGGTTACCGCTTTGTTACCTGATACAAGTCACACTGTGAGAAGAGAAACCTGTGGATCTAACTCAAGCCTTTGTATTCCAAGACCAGGACTGGTATATGACCCTCCACTGTCTGTAAGTGGAAAGACAATATACAGACCTTTGACTGGTTGACCAGGTGCAAAATAATATTTATGATTAGTTCATTGATTGCAGGGGAAATCCCTGATGCACTCTAAGAGTGGCAGTGTATTCATCTCATAAGGAACTGTCTGATGAGGCAGGAGCACCGGGAATGCCGTGGGAGACACAGTCAAGGGTTTGGAGGACCCCAGCGCCCCCCTCCACGGCCACTCCCACCCAGTTTGGTTCTGCTGTGTTTTGGAATTCCCTCCTTTGAAATGCATTATTTTTCAAATCACATTACTTACATTAAAACTTCCTCTAGGTTGGTACTGTAACAGGGTGGTCCCCAGGAAAAGGGGAAGTTCCAGAATCCCGGTTCTGCCCTAAGTGGGTGGAGCTGAGCAGGCATAAGAAGATGCTGGAGAGAAGAGAGAGGAGGACAGAAGGAAGGGAGGAAGAAGGAAGCAGGAGGGAGAGCAGCAAGGAGACCTGGAGGAGGCACATGGAGCAGAGGGACATGTGAAGAAACTGCACTTGCTTCTTGGTCCTGGACTGGCTGGAACAGATGTGGGTGAGAGACCCGCGGGGAGGTTAACCATGGCAGCTTTCATCTGGATTTTGATTTTGCTCTTTTCCTTCCAGATTTGTCTGACTCTTTCTGACCCTTTTCTATGGGTCTCCACTGAAAGGTCCTTTGGACTTGTGGCAGGCTTTTGGGCCTTGCTTTGGGCCAATCCTATTTGGCTGGACTTTTACCCTCAAGGAGATGGGTCACTTTGGATGCTTAACTTAGTAACTATATTCTTTGTCCTTTCTGTATTGTTCCCTAATTGTATTCAAGTTTCTTTCCACTAAAGGTCTTATACATTTGTCTTGATGTGGCAGATGGCAGAACCCATTTAGAGAGAGGCGGTTTGGGGGTGCCCCTCTCCCTGCCCTGTAACAGTACTTCTGTAAGAGGGAGGTCCCCAGGGAAAGGGGAGGTTCTGTTACGGGCAACCCAATATGAAATGGGTTGGCCTGACTGGGGGTCCTCGCCTGTGCTTAAAAGGGGTTTATAATGAGATTCAACTCAGGCACATGCAACACGGGTAATAAAAGACTTATTTACAAAAGGGGAAATGAAGGAACAACTCAGGGAGAAAGAGAGAAAAAGAAATTGGTGAATGTGTCCTACCAGTTCTGCTGAGCTGGAATCCCAAAAGCACGCTGAAAACTGTAGAAAAAAACCAAGGCCCCTGAAGCTCACAGGTCTGGTTACACACCAAGCCTGAGTGCCTGACTGTACCCTCATTTCCCATGATCCTCCCTTCAGTGGTGATGACATTATGGGATTTGTAGTCCTTGGTGCCTCATAGCTCTTTGTTTGGGGGGGGGGGGTAGACTCCATTAAAACCTGTGTTTGTGGAGTTTGTTCAAGACATCCTTCCCACCGTACCCCAACAATTCTTGGGGTGATCCCTGCCCCACCCTAGGGAGAGCGGAACTGAGCAGGGAGGAGAAGCTGAAGAGGAGCCTGGGGAAAGAGGAAGGATGGAGAGCCAGGAGGAGACCTGGAGGAGGCACGTGGAGCGGAGACAGGTGAAGAAGCTGCACTTGCATTAGCCCTGGACTGGCTGGAACAGACGTGGGTGAGAGACCCGCGGGGAGGTTAACCATGGCGGCTTTCATCCTGATTTTGATGTTGCTCTCTTCCTTCTAGATATGCTGGGCCCCTTCTGCCCCTTTAGTATGGGTCCCCACCAGAAGGTGATTTAGACTTGTGGTAGGTTTTCGGGTCTTACTTTGGGCCAACTCTCTTTGCTGCAAATTTACCCATGCAGGATAGGTAGCTCCAGGTGCCTATTTGGAAACTAGATCCTCTGTCTTGTCTTTGTCCCACACTAACTGTATAAAGACCCTTTCCATTAAAGGTCTTATGCACTAGAGTGTATTTTGTCTTGATGTGGCAGATGCAGAGCCTATTTGGCTGGACAGATATGGGGGTTCTGGGGTGCCTCTTACCCTGTCCCGTAACATTTCGTGAATTAGAGTGTCAGGTTATTCACACCCCCACTTGTAGGGATTGGCCATATCTGCTTGGAGCTGCATGATGCACGAAGTCTGATGTCACGTCCAGGTTGAACAGGCTCAGTTACCAATGTCGGCTAAGGGAGGGGCTGCGGGAACTAGCAGCTGCAGCAGCAACAGAAGTCAAGTAAAAACTGACTTTCGTGATCACCACTAGATTCAGCTATGCAGCTGATGGAGGGTAAGGGTAGAAAAGACGGAAAGAGGGCCTCCCTGGTGGCGCAGTGGGTTGAGCAACGCACTATGAAGCGGATCACGGCCCCTGCTGCCTGCCAGGGGAGGGGACCCATGTGGTTTAGCAGACCTCTCCTGCCTCTCCTGCCTCTCCCGCTGCTGCCCTTGGCAGTGTGTTTTGGTCAGTCTGCCTGTTCTGCTCTCCGATCTGTCTGGTGAATCCTCTTACCTCCTGCGACTCTGGCCTGTGCCCCAGCTCTTGTATGCATAAATAAATAAATCTTAAAAAAAAAAAAAAGATGGAAAGACCCAGAAACCTGGCTCTCATCACTGACCCCCTGCAGAGGCAGCTCTTCTCAAGGCCGCCCACCTGTGACCCTGCAGGCTTCTCCCTTTCGGGGCAGCTCTTCCTGCCACTGTGTCAGCTCTTCCTGCCGCTGTGTCTATGCAAGTGTCCTTTATTCCTCTCCCTTTTATAATAAACCTGCCCGTTTGGATTTAACTAACCTCTCTGTGTTGTGGAGAAGTTCACCTAGGAAACTCACTGGTTCCCGTGAAAGGGGAGCTCGGGGAAACCTTTCCTGGAGTGAACTCAAGGACCCCACTCTCTGAGTCCAGCAACTCTAAGAATGACTTCTTGGTGAATTCTTCTGATAACTTCCCTAGCACTTAGAAGAAAGGGAGAAGGGAAAGAAAGGGTCATTTTGCAGCTAGAGCTAGGGTAGCCACGTGAACTATCGTGTACCCCAGAGCACCTCTGAGAGCACAGGGGACTCTGCGAACGAGGCAGGGGACAATGTGCATGGACTGCTGTGTGGAAGGTCTTCTTACTCTGGGGCCAGACAGCCCGCTGAGGATACCTATTAAGGGATTTCTCCTTCCGATAAGTGTACAAGTCTTCTCCCTGATACAAAGCGTTTTCATAACTGTGGTTCTCAGTGACCACATTTCTCCTCCACTCCCCAAACAAAGATGAGCTGAAGCAATTGTACCTGGGTAGGGGTCCAGAAATTCTTAGAGACTTACCATGATGCCTATGAAGGAACTCAGCCAATCTGCAGTTTTCCAGAAGCTGATTATTTAACTAATGCATTATCTTCTGGACCCTTGTTTTTTTTTTCTTCCACTAGTTAATTTAGCAATATGTCAGTTCTGATAAGACGGTTCGATAGGGAAGAAGCTGGAGCTATTACATGAAATGAGTTTGGGGAATTACCAAAGGGTTTCAATCATCCACATTACTCTTACTGAAGGTTGATTGACTGTGAAGAGTGGTGATTGAAACAGCCTTGCTATTCCTAAGGTGGAGATGCCCTTGCTCCCTTTGCCTCTTTGAACACAGCACACATTATACGCACACTGATGAACAAATAGATCCCCACTGCCCAGTCCGTTATCTGTGATTAGAAGGACTAAAGAAAACTTAATCACTGATCATTTGGTGGTGGGTGTGGTACAGTAACAAACACCTGAAGAGATGTGAACCCTAAGTCACATACTGTGTTGTGAATCAATCAATAAACAATAATACAATTAAAAGAATAAAGAAAATGAAAAAATAGATACAATAAACTAAAGGACTGAAATAATTCAATATTCAGTGTCTTTTATTTAGAGCTTATATACTAGACCAAAGAAGAAGCTTGGTAAACTGCTCTGCATGGAAAAGAAAACAGGTCACACAGTGTGTGATGCATGGCACACACGTACTAAACTGGCTATATATGCAAAAATGTGTAAGTTTAAAAGAATATTTGAAATGAAAGTCACAGTGAGAGGCACTGTGAATACTGCCAGCTCACAAGGCATTGATTTCTCTTGCATTAACTTGGAGCTGTTCTTCCAATTTTTTTTTTTTAAGATTAATTTATTTACACCAGAGGTGTGGTGGGTGAGAGTATTCACCAGAGACAGAGTGGGGAGCAGAACAGGCAGAGCCTGTTCATTGCACACTAATTGTACGAAATTCCTTTCCATTAAAGGTCTTACCCACTAGAGTATGTTTTATCTTGATGCAGCAAACAGCAGAACCTATTCAGTGCAGGCGGGTTTGGGGGTTCCGGGCTCGCCTCTCTTTGCCTGGTAACATGTATGATTCTATATGGTTTGTAAATATGTGTATAAAATAGGCGGGTTGGGCCTCCCTGGTGGCGCAGTGGGTTAAGCAACATACTCTGAAGCAAACCGCAGCCACTGCAGCACAAGTTCGATCCCTGCTGCTGGCCAGGGAGGGGACCCACATGGTGCAGCAGACTTCTCCTGCTGTGCCCGCTGCTCCCCTCAGCAGTGTACTTCTGTTGATCTGCCTGTTCTGCTCCCCGCTCTCTGTGGTGAATCCTCTCACCGCCCCCCACACCTCTGGCCTGTACCCCAGTGCTTGTATGCATAAATAAATAAATCTTAAATAAATAAATAAATAAATAAAATAGGCGGGTTGATTTTGGTTCAATTCTTTCCATTGACATCCATCCCCAAACAGCTGTGCTAGTTCAGTGGCTTCCAGTTGATATTTTTGAAGAAATGGATATGACTATCACTTTCTCAGGGAAATAAGTGCAGCTGAGATAACAGAGCGTAAAGTACTAACTCACCCCATATGGTAATGCTGATATTGAATGGTTTTCTGGCACTGTATAATATTGATACAAGTATTCTCTAGAAAAATATTAGCAATGGGTAATTTTTATTTTGAGGACTTCTGTCAGGCATGTTCTATACATTTCATATTTATTAACTCGAGCCCATGGACTGTGTACTACTGTTATCTTTTTCCCCAATGAACACACTGAGGCATGAGAAGGTGAAGTAACTTCCCTAAGAATACACAACAGGCAGTGTAGAAGTGGGTGTCCAGTTTAGTCACTTCAAGAATTCTAACAGCCATGTGGACCCTAAGGTCTAAGGGTTAGGGTTAGTTAATTAGAACAAATAAAAAATCACAGTGAAGTAAGTCAGAGAAAGACAAATACCATATGATTTCATTCACACATGGAATATAAAGAAACAAAAGAACAAACAAAATTAACCCAACAAAACTTAGAGCTCTGATGGTAGAATAGAGGATGACGGGATTGAGGGGTGACGCGCGGGATTCCAATGGGGCCCAACGGCCTGTGGGAGAGGATTATGGGGCTTTGGCGGTGGGTGGGGTGTGGGCACACACCTGTGAAGAGGCGAGAGCCTGCACCTCTGAGTCATACACAGTGTTGTAAACCAACGTTACCTCAATAGATATAACACTACAATTTTCATTAAAAAATTATTTTGTGGCGCCTCCCTGGTGGCGCAGTGGGTTAAGCAGCTCACTATGAAGCTATTACCAGCCACTGCAGCACGAGTTCGATCCCTGCTGCCAGCCAGAGAGGGGACCCACAGGGCGCAGCAGACCTCTCCTGTCTCTCCCGCTGCTCCCCTCAGCAGTGTGTTTCAGTGGATCTGCCTGTTCTGTTTCCCACTCTGTCTCTGGTGAGTCCTCTCATCAATTCCTGCCCCACACCACTGCCTGTACCCCAGTTCTTATATGCATAAATAAATAAATCTTTAAAAAAATTATTTTGTCTTGGGGAATGTATAGCATCTGGTAAAGACTTTATAATTTGCAGTTACAGAGTTAAAATAAATAGGTCTTGAAGACCTGTAGTTTTAGCTCTTTTATAAGTATAATTTAGAATTATAGTGCCCCAGTGTACGCAAACTGGTCCCACACGCGGTGGGGAGAGGGCGCGGTTAGGTTACCTTCTTCCTGGCGGTGATGGAGCTCCCCAGGCTGCGTCCTGAGCTGCTCCCCGCGCCCTGCTGCGGGGCTGGAACCTCACACATCAGCGGGGACTCCACGTCGCTGCTTGTGCCCCAAAACACAAAAGAGAGCACAAAAGTGAGTCAACTCCATGTTCAGAAAATAGGTGGTTTATCAAAATGCATCCTGGCACTTGCTGGGCTTTGCCTTTGGCATCGGTGGAAGCAGGATGGGCTATTGTGAATATAAAGCTGCATCCAGTATCCCAGTGCCTCCCGGGGAGTGAATGGGACCAGGCCCGCCCCTGGCTCCATTAGCACCTAGTCTGGAGCAGGCGGTCTTAAGACCCTCATGGCTTCTTGTCAGTTGCCATGTTAATTTCACTCACCAATGTATAAAAGAAATGCTAAATGTTATTTTTTCAAAACGAAAGGTAAATACTTTTCATTAGAAAGTGGGATGGTATGAAAAGGGGGTGGACTTTAGAAAACCCACCTCTTATTTTCCTCATTGAAATATATTTGACATGTAACATTGTGTGAATTTAAGGTGAACGACATAATTATTCCAACCATTGAGAAGAAACCATCAGTATGAAATCAGGTCACCTCTGGAATGTTTTTGTGACCGGTGGTGGTATCATACCTTCTGTGTCTCCAAAATTCTAGATTTATATCCTTTTCCCCTCTCTCTACAAGCCTAAGTGTGTCTGACTTCATACAGGACTGTATGACTGTTTTAAAAGATTTAAAATCCATTGTACATCTTCAAGACAGGAAAAAGTTAAAATTAGTAGTTTTTCATGATATGAGTAGAGATTTTAAATTGAGTCTCAATTACAAAACTCCCTCTGAATCTTAAGGAAATGTTTCTTTTTTGAAAATATGAAAATTTGAAATTAAAAAATGTTGATATCTCAAGTCTACATATTTTATTTTTGTTGTGTTGACCACTCAGAATATGTGAAATTCATGAAGATGCATCATGGATGATGATCTAGTGATTCTTTATGTGTAATGATCAAACCAACATACAATTTTTTTCTCTTAAAAGAAATACCAAATGGAAGATTGGTTCAATAAATAATGTATTTCTAATTAATAAATAGCCCTCATGTTAAAACTTCTAAATTAGTCATTTTTTATTGCACTGCAGTTAGTCATGACTCAAACGATGCATGAATGTAGCCTGTCAGCCTTCCATTACTAATCATTACAGATGACATTTTTAGGCAGCTCTCCTGCCTGCCAGCGACTATGCAGGCACCTCTCTTTTCCTTTCTCTTTTTCCTAATAAACCTGTCCTTTTAAAATGTAAATAAATAAATGATAGATTTCAAATGACTGCTGATGGTGGAGTAACAGATCTTAGATTTGAGTAAACGTTACACAGAATAATTCAAGACAATAAAATCTATCTTAGTTTAAGTTCACCTATATTACCTTCCATGTAATTATCATATTGAGAGAAAAAATAAGTCAAATTTAAATGAAAGGATAACACCTACTTATTGTTGGTAGAGGTAGTGAAAGGAAGGAAGAGAGGGAGGGAGGGAGGAAAGAGGACGTGAGAGGAAGGGAGGGAGGGAGGGAAGGAAGGAGGAAGGGAGGAAGGAAGGGAGGAAATTAGGTCCAACTGTCTGGTTACTATATATACTGCCTACCTTTTCGGAGTCTGTCTTCATTTATAAATAAAAGTGGAATACAGCCTGTGGTCCCTTCTACTCTGAAGTCATTTGTAAAATATCATGGAGGGTCTAAATTTTTTACACTAATTTTATCCTTTCCCCACTATGGGGCCCCTTGCTTTCTAAGCTGCTATTGAAGTATGTCACTCAACCCCAGACCCAACTGCAGATGCTCCTCTGAGGCTTTTTGGCTCCAGGTCAGCTTGACTTTATGCAAAACTGAGCAGGTTATCATTGGAAAACAAGACCACAGAACAAGGTAAATTTGCTCTGCAATAACTTGCCCATGAATCAGGGGAATCTTATATTCGTCCTTCTAATCTTCAAAGATCTGTGAGCTGGGCTTCCTGAAAACCCTCACAACTGTGTGTCCTGTTGCAACTGTGTCCCTGATGTGGCTAGAGGAACTGGAGGATCACCTCCATCTGGGCTGCTCCTGGAGTTGTGTCCAGGCACCTCCCATACCTTTCTAGCAATCTTGGGGGAGAGGGGTCGCCTGGATGAGAAATGAGGCTGAGACCGACCTGATCTAGAACATAGACCCTGAGCTTATAGAACTAGAGCTTTGACAACTACCGATGGCTCCATCTAATGGGTAGAGATGGTTAGGCCCCCAATCAGGAAATAATCAAAAAAGTAAAAGATCACCCATGGAAATTCTGGGTTTTTCCATAAAGCACATTGTATCTGACTGTAGCTAAGCAAGGTACTATGATAATCTTTATGCACACAGAAGTTTAAGAACCATTCACTTCTTCTAGTGGAAGGAAGTAGTGGCGAGTCTACCAATACATGTGGATCCTACATGGTAATGAAGGTGAGGAGGCAATGTGAATGTGTGGTTTCAGCCAGGTTTCCACTTCTTCTAATACTAAACCTGTCTTGCATTGGCAACAGAAAATGGTGAAATAAATTTGTATCTGTTTATTATTGGGAGGCAAAGTAGGCAGCAGAGTTGCACTCAATAAGTGCCGTGGCACAGAGGGCACCAATACCCAAAGCAGAGACGCAGCTCCAGAAACACATACTAAACCTGCTCAATGATGCTTAATATCCAGAAGTAGATGTTGAGAGGCTTTTATGCTAAACCAGGTCATGGATGTGAATCTCTAGTAGGTGGCCTTACAATGCAACCCACTCTGGCCCTACGCCTTTGGATTGGAGATGGTTTTTGAGTATTTGCTAAAATGCTGTCCGTGCTCTTGGAAGGCATTATTTTTGCTACAACAGGATGAGGCAGAGACAGCAGCAGCATGAAATTCAGACGCTTATTAAAATGAGTTCAAACTGGTATTAAAAGATTGCTGTCAAGATGGAGCGGAACCTTATAACTTGCTCCTAATGGGGAGGATGCCAGTTCTTCCCTGAGACATTTTCCTTTGATTTTAACCAGTGCTGATAATGTTTATAAAATATATCCTTTCAGGCTGAGTTCATGCTGAAATTGCTAAACATGTTTCAATAAGAAGGAGGCAGATCAAGGTGGGAAAGGAGATAGAGGACAGAATCTGAAGCAGTGACTTCAAAAATACTATGGGAAGAGAAGTGGATTCCTTCCTAGAAAAATGTCCTCTGCAAACGAAGTGCAGCGTTAGCACAGGCTGCAAGCCTGTGTGGAATAAATAGGTCACCCACTAGGCTTAAGGAAGTTCATTTATTTCCCCAAAGGGAAAAGAACTCTCCCCAACTGGGAGAAGAATTCCCCAGATCCTGGAAGTTGAATTGTCTGTCTGTTGCTACTCAAAGTTAGGTGTGTGAATCACCAGTGTTGATGTCACTTGGGAGCTTATTAAAGACCCAGGAACTGGGTCCCTCCTTAGAACAAATGGTTCATCATTTGAATTTTGACATTAAACTCAGATGATTCATATGCTCACTAAAGTTTGAGAAGCACTTATATGACAGATTAAGGTAATATACAATCTTATTTGCCTTTGGGAATTTATGCATATTTCTGCTTTTAGGAACCCTCTTTCTGGACCTCTCCTTACCTATCCTTTGGGTCTCACCTCCTGCCTCTCCCTCTTCCCATGCATCTCCCTCTGGTAAGGAAGTCACTGCTTTCCAGCACATCTCCAACAGCCTATGCACACACAGACACACTCACTCTCTGGCTCCCTCGCATGTCCCGGGAGAGAGAGGCACACTCTCCTGCTGTACCACCAGCATCCTGAGCCAAGTCTTGTTATGGCACTTGTCCAAATTCCATATAATTTTTGCAATATTTGTCTGTTTCCTCCTTTAAACTGTATATAATGAAAGGGTAGACACCCTTTGAGACCTAAGATGGTGCTAGGTGGTGGTAGATGCTCAGTTAGTATTTGTAAATTTTTTTTTTTCATTTCTTTCTGAGCATCTGAGCATCCTGGTTGACTGCAAATGATTATGCACAATACAGTGTTTCAATTCAATGCTAAGTTTTTTCCAGTGGTGACAGATGGTGGGATAAGCCACATCTGAGAAGATAATTTAAAGAATTTCCCAGGATAGTTCTAATGAAAAAAGATCCTGCTACTGTTGTTGCTAAAATGTCAAGTAAACACAGTATAAAATTAAAGGACTTTTAACAGATTTTTAAAAGATAAGATTTGTTCCTATCGTCTCCCCCACTTACAGAATGTTTTCAGTAAAATGTATTAATTATTGTCCCTTGGATTGTCTCCTTTCCATTAAGGAGATCTATTCTTGAGCTTTACATTAAGTCCTTTAATCTCAACACTGGTTGAAAAAGAAAGCTCACTTCCATTAGAAGAGATTTTGAGCAAGGAATTGAGATGCTTTCAATAAAATCAATTTAATGACATGCCACAAATAAGGACTTAGAGGATTTTAAAATACACCATCATGTGGTTCAAAATAAAAGCTTGCACAGATGTATACGTTTTATTTTCCTTCAGCTGAAAGGATGAGGCTGTTGCATGAAGGGGTTAAACAGTCTTTCAAAATTGTTTTTTTTTTTTTTTTCAGTAAATTCTTTTATTTTTTAAGATTTTTTTATTTATGCATACGATCACTTTGTGTGTTCATTTCTCACACCTTCATCTTCTGACTAACCTATTGACAGGGACTCTCTCCTTAAGCAAACATTAGTAGGGCTCCATCAGCCTTCTTGTCAACCAGACCTTCCCTGTGACCTGCCATTTGCCTTGGTCACTGCGTCCAGTTTTAGAAGGAGTCCTGCTATGTGAGTTTAGGGAGAACCTCTCCACACATGATATCTAATCAAGTTCCTCATTCTTCACGTTTGATCTCTAAGCCCTTGGTCGACCTTCAGCAAGGACACGCTAGGGCAGTGCAGTCAGGAGCCCTTCTCCTTGACATCTCTGCTTGGTGATGTCGACACACTGACCCGCTTACTCTTCCCATTGGCTAAACGTTGCCATTTGTCTTTGTTGTAGTTGGTGCTGAGCTCATTTCCCTCTGATATCTCTCTCCCCTACTGCACTAGCTCAAATAAAATCTAGCTTGCACTTTTAACAGGTGCCTGGTGTTATGTATTTTTTGTATTTTTTTAAATTTGTACTCTTTTGCTTCTTCTCTGACTTTATCTCATAGGTAAGAAGTTTCCATAGTTTTGTATGGATCTCTTTGTTTTGTTCCTTTATTCATATTTTTCTTTTCTAGGTTGTAGACACGAAAGCTTGATATTCTCATTATATCATCCATTTGAATCAAATGTGTGTGACTAAAAGGCCCGCATCATCCTAATCAGTCCTTTGGCATTTTAGTAAAAGTATCAGAAGACATAATGATCCAAATCTTGAAGATATTTGGAAACAATTTTTATGTCCTTTTCAATATTTACAAGTGGCCAAGTAAATGTAAAATGGCAAATTTCACAAGTTCAAATTTTGGTAAAATAATAATAATATAATAAATATTCCTTACTACCGTTGCCCTAACGATATTCTTCAAAGAAAAGCTATTGTGATGATAAAACAAAAACTATGATATACCATCTAAGAATTAAGGATATTTGGTTTTTTTTTAAAGAGAGTACATAAACTTTCACTATCATTTTTGCCTTGAAATTAGAGAAAATGTTGCAGAAATAAGTTTGGGTATGAATTTTATGACATATTATTAAATAATAGTAAAGCTAATATAAGCAGGTTATTCATAATTAATCATAAAACAAATGGTTCATTCTTAGCAAAAAGAATAGTCTCAAATTAGCTAGTCTCTGACTAACTCACCCTGCTTCATGGAAGAAAATATTTTCACACCAAACATCTGACAAGAGAAATAATATCCAAGATCTACAAAGACCTCACATAACTCAACCAAAAGAAAACAAATAATCCAATCCAAAAAATGGGCAAAAGAACTAAATACACACTTCTCCAAAGAAGACAAACAGATGGTTGACAGCACATGAAAGAATGTTCATCATTGGGGCCTTTCTGGTGGCGTGAGGGGTTAAGCACCACACTATGAAGCATCTGCAGCCACTGCAAAGCGAGTTCCATGCCCAGCCAGGGAGGGCACCCACATGGCACAGCAGACCTCTCCTTCCTCACCCGCCACTCCCTTCAGCAGTATATTTTGGTAGATCCACCTGTTCTGCTCTCCACTCTGTCTCTGGTGACTCCTCTCACCAGAGGCCTACAGGCACCTCTATACCTCAGCTTCTGTATGCAAAAATAAATAAATCTTTAACAAAAAAAGGAGACTATTTATTATCACTTATCATCAGGGAAATGCAAATCAAAACCACAATGAGATACCATCTTAAACCTGAGATTGGCCCACATGCAAAAACCAGAAACAAGTGTAGATGATGATGTGGTCAAAAGGGACACCTGTATTGGGCCAGCCCCTGTGAAACAGTATGATGTTTCTCAAAATGTTAAAAATGGATCCACCATATGGCCCAGCAATTCAACAATTAGGGGTCTAGTGGAAGAATTTAAAAAAAAACATGAATTGAAGGGAAATATGCTCACCTGAGTTCAATGCAGCACTATTTACAATAGTCAAGCTATTTAAACAACTTAAGTGCCCAAAACCAGATGAGTGGATCAAGCAGATGTGCTATACATACACTATGGAATACTACTCAGCTATTAACAATATTATATTATAGTATCAATACTAACAGTATTATGGAATACTACTCAGTCATTCACAATAACATGGATGGGACTGGAGGGGATTATGCTAAGTGAAATAAGTCAGAAGGAGAAAGAAAAATAATGGATAGTGCGACTTATATGTGGAATGTAGAAATACCAAACAAAAGATCAGATAAAGCTAAGCTAATAAAAATCTACAGAAATTTGACTGTAGAATTGAGCCTACCAGAGGCAGGAGAGGAAGGTTAGAACAAATCAGGAAGAATTTTGGTGATGGGTGTGGAGTGTAACAACATCTAATGGGGGACCTCCTATATCCCCAAAACACAAGCAACATTGTAAGCCAATGCCATCTTAATACTAAAAATAAATGCATAAAGCAGATCTGATTACAACATTATTACTTCATTTAGAATACAATTTGTAAACTCCTATGGTTGGTAAATTCCTTTGCTTATTTTTGGTACTACTTGTGCTGAAAAACTTTATCCTGGAAAATTATACTGAATATCATTCAATTAAAACTTTCTCATGTAGGTAACACTCAGATCTCTCAGATATATCCAGTGAAACATAAACCCCATCAGAAGTAAATACTATGCAGTAGATTATAATATAGTAGTAGATTACAATATAAAAGACAAGTGATAAACTTAATAAAAAATGGCCTAGACACAATTTTTCACTCTACTTGGATGAAACTGGATGCATAGCTCAAACCACTTCCAAACCTTTGTCTCCTCATTGACAAAATGTACATCATAACAGGAGCTCTGCCAGGCAGTGACACAGTGCTGGCATAGGGTGAGGTCCCAATATGAAAACGAAGAAATGATGCCACAAACCTGTAAATTTATTTACACAAAGAGTGTCCTTGTTGGGTTTTCAGTACACTGATGTTAAATTAAACACCTATATGCAGCCCTTTTGAATAATGCATAAATGTTTGCTATGGTAACAGTTCTCTTTTCTGTTCTGGGATTTGGGTTTCCTAAAGATCCTCAGGAAAGATTTCCATCCTTATGCTGACTCTTGGCTATTATTGTGAGATTGTGAAATGGAAAACAGTTAAGAACATTTTAAATCCAAGAAAACTCAGAATTCATCTCAAAATATACAAAGCTGTAACCTGTTGAAACAAATCGTTTTAAATCTACCAACCTGAGAAATATCAAGATAATTGAAGCAAAGCCCTAAAACTTCCAGAAGACATCTGACATTGGTGAAATCAGCATTGTACAACACAGCAATCCCACTCCTAGGTATCTACCGGAAGAAGGTGAAAATATATTTCCTTGCTTTATTACCTTTTAAAATTAATTAGTATCTTTATTTTTTTTTAAGATTTATTTATTTATGCATACAACAGTTGGGGCACAGGCCAGAGTCCAGGGCACTAAGAGGATTCACCAGAAACAGAGTGGGGAGCAGAACAGGCAGATTGACTGAAACACACTGCTGAGGGGAGCAGCGGATGAGGCAGGTGAGGTCTTACTACCATGTGGGTCACCTCCCCAGCCAGGGCCAGGGATTGAACTTGTGCTGCAGTGGCTGCAGTTTACTTCATAGTGCATTGCTTAACCCACAGCACCACCAGGGAGGCTCATAAAATTAATTAACATCTTTATTAACCTTCTGGCAAATACAAGGATTTCAAAGCACTGTAATTTGCAACTAACCCTCCTAATTGATGATATTGCCTCATATTTATTTTAACACTCACAAAACGTTCTTAATATTTTAATTATTTTAACACCCACAAGACATTCTTAACATTGCCTTACATAGTAAATGTTTACTTAAATTTAATAAACATAAAACTTCACTTATTCCTTACTTCTTTTTGAATCTCACATCTTACATTTGGAAATACCTGAAGTAAAAACTCTATAATTTTCCCTAGTGATAAGTAATGTTTCCAGTTTTGTTTGTAAGGAAATACCTTCTTCTCTTGTAAGATATTTTCACTGAGCATCCCATGCTACTAAAGGAATTGGAAAAGGGGATATAACTTCTAAACTATAAAAAAAAACCCCACAACTTAATTGATTTAAATGGGACAAGACACCAAAGAATAGGAAAAAATGAAAGGGCAGACTAGATGGTGGCTAGAGACCCGAGTGTATCAGCAGTTACATTAAACATAAGTAGACTCTATATTCTAAACACAATGAAAAGGTTATCAGATTTTTTAAAAATCAAGGCTAGTAAGACTTTTGACATGAGAAAGTTTGAGTAACCAGTAAATTTGAATTTATGGTCACATAATAAAATAAACTCATCTATATTTTTATTATTGTTTTAGTTATTCTTTAATTGAATGAATTCATAAGAAATGAAAGTATATGTTTCATTGTCTTTGTTTTTTCATCTCATTCTAAAACCTGATCATTTTTAGCTATTTTTGAAAACTGCACTAGAGTGAAGCGTTTTAGAAAGATTGAACAGTATATCTGACTCTTAAGCAGTGACTTATACTCCACTAATTCCACCTGGCAAAATGCTTTTTGGGGAAAGTAATGCAAACTTGACAGGAAGATAAAGCATCCTGTCTAAATTCTGTATGTGAGTCACCAAAACTTCCTAACACATGTAAGATTTAACATGATAATTAATACACTCACATATTGTGATTTCTCTGTTGGGCACTTTGTTATATTGTATACATGACACATACTAAAGATCAATACACCTATTTATCTATTGATATGTGCTTCTGAAGTATGGTTTACTAAATGGTTTGAAACCAGAACCATCTAGAAAATTCATGTATAGTTAAAATTACAACTATATTTTGAATATATTTTGTGTAACTTATATTTTATATAAGTTATGTTTTATATAACTGTATCTTATATATAATATATAAAATATATTATATTATTATAATATATTAACTATACATGAATTTTAACTATACAGGAATCATTTTAACTATACATGAACTTTTAAAATTTATATTATATATAATATAAATATATTATTATAATATATTAACTATACATAAATCATTTTAACTATACATGAACTTTCCTTAAAAAACTGAACATAGTTTTATTTAACTCTTAAGAATGACATGCAACGATTATTATTATTGGAAATGGCCTTTCATCCTTTTTTAGGGGAAGAAGAGCATGGAATTTTACTGAAACTGAACAGATGAATGTGTTTCATCATTATTAGGACACTGTAGCCATTGGCACAGCAGGTCTACACTATTACCTCATTAGATGCCATGGAGGAAAGTGAACTAAGAACAAAAGTGAGCAAATCTAACTGGAGAGATTATGTAAAAAGAAATCCAGTGACTTAGTATCTTAGAGCAATTGTTCTCAGTTCTAAAGTGTTCCACAATGCCACAAACTTGTTTCTGACAGATTCTATAGCTCTCATATTTATCGCAAATTATAGTTACAAAAGATCAATGGAACACTGAGGTGGCACAGGCAAAGAGAGCAAAGAAAACCTCAAAGTTGAGGAGCCACTGTTAATTGCAGTTCAGGGAGACAATGCAGCCAGCTGTGCAAGTTATTAGCCTGTTTCTCTGCAGAGTGGAACTGAATGTGTCCTAGATAGATCCTCGCGGTCAGCAATGTCTTCCCTTGAGACATAGGCTCAGGTCTGCTCACAAACAGGACGCATTTCTTCCCTCTGCCCCCCAAGCCTAATTTGATTTAAGGATACTGCCTTTTACATATACTTTCAGAGTGTCTACATTATGGTTTCCCAAAGAACCTGTCTTGCATACCTTCAGCGTAGCTACACAGCAGAAGTGTGACAGGATGACAAGCAGGAGGAATCAGGCAGAAGCTTTATTCTGTCTCTATTCCTGGCTTGTCCTATGCAATTGCTTGGAGGACTCAATCATTTTCCACTTATCCCCTCAACCAAAATGACAATGCAAAGAGACGCTTTAAGGAATAGTCACAGCTGTGTATCCCAGACCTCCTGGTTACTGGTTCAGGATATTTACTTCTGGACATTTCGTCTTCTAAGGGAAGATCTCGTAGAAGCACACAAGGATTTAATTTCTACTGAAATGCTCAATCAAAATGGGATTTCTTTTTACCAATGTGTTAAGAATTCCATTGTAAGCAATGGGATTTTGTAAGCAGAAAGAATGTCATTCTTCCTAAGCAACCATGAGACTATGAAAATCTGCATGCACTTTCATTCTTTCAACAAAGAGCTATGGAGTACCAAACGTTGTGTGATGTGCTCAAGGAAGTGCAGTGAATGAAGCAGATACAGTCCTCAGGTTCTTGGGGACACTTGTATTGGAGAACAGACATCAAAAAGCAACATATGAAAGTAACATACATGAACTATTAAGGTAAATAACTGTTAACAGTTGCTCTCATAGAGTGAGGACTTCACATAGGTTGGCTGGTTTTTTTCTCTGCTTACAAACAGTGACAGTCATGTCAGGACACATTCCTATACATACAAATTCCTATACACACAAAAAAGCAGTACTCATTCAGAATAGTATGAGACAGCTAGATAACAAACAATCACATGTTACTCTCTTATTTGTTTTTTATAAAAATTTCTTTCAAAGGAATTCTGAGTCTGTTAGGTAATTTTGCTAAAGTCACAGAGTACCTCAGAGAATAAGATCTTAATTCTTCCAATTCCACATCTTGGGATTTTTTTTCTGTTACAAAGCACTGTCTATAAGGTTCTAAAATAAATTAAATGTTCCCAGACAGTCATATATTGCATATCTTGGAAACAAAATCTCTCTATAGTTGGAAAGGTTAATCTGTCTATCTATCTATCTATCTATCTATCTATCTTCTATCTACCTACTTACCTACCTACCTACCCACTCTACCCACCTACCTACCTGTTTATATATCCATCCATCCATCTGAATCTATCTATCTATCTATCTATCTATCTATCTATCTATCTATCTATCTATTGACCTACCTATCTACCCACCTACCTACCTGTTTATATATCTATCCACCCATCTGAATATTTCATGTTCTCTAGTCACAATCTTAAAAAAGGAGTACTCATTGAGAATAGTATGAGACAGCTATATAATGAAAATCACAAACTTGTTACTCTCTTATTTGTTTTTTATAAAAATTTCTTTCAAAGGAATTCTGAGTCTATTTGCCTCCCTGCAGCTACTACTATTGCTTTGGCCTATCTAAGCTGGGGGAAAGAGGTATTATTTTGGGACAAGGGAGTGGTAGAAAGTTGGGCACATGCAAGACAGCGCCAGGCTAGAAGCATATGTCAGCAGCAGATCCCTGCCTTCTAAGGACAGAGAGAGCCAACAGTGACCCCTGAAATTTGGGTGATTCTTAAGTGCTGGGATAGGCTTCGTCGAAAATAAACACCTAGGTGGAAATATTTTTGAAAACTAGATGGCCAGAGGGCAGTTGTGGTTTGTCTAGGTTGAGTAATTATAATTCTTGAAAGGAAAGTTACAAGAACAACAAGGAACCAAATTTGAAACAGTGCTACTTTTTATTAAGCCATGATTATCAGGCTGCCTCACTCAGATCGCACAAGACCACTGTGGAAATGCCAGGGCACACCGGCATGCCAAGCTTAGCGAAGCTCGTTATGAGTGATACGCTTGCAAAAGGTCGGGGCTGTGCTGAAGAATGGATAACACAATCGCAGCATTGTTTTTTCCCGTGACTTTGAACTAAAGCAAAGCAGCAGGGAGAATGGAGGTATGATCTAGTGGATTTAATCATTGACCGAATTCAAAGTTGATCACTGTTGGAACAGTCATATTTATTCTCCAAACTGTCTGCTAACTGCACTTTCACTTACTGTTCTATTTCCAGAGCTAAAAGGGCTATAGGAAGATCAACTATACTCATGTAAGATAATTGTGATTGTACTTTAGATCTTTCTTTCCCAGCATAGTCTATATTTTTTTATAATCCAGCTGGAGGTAGATAAAACTATCTGGAGCGAGTTAAAATAGGCAGGGGTGGTAAAAACCAGAAGCCAATTTAAGGTATATCCTAGGACACAGGAAAGGGCAAACTGAGATCCATTGTTAATTGCACAGAAAGACTCTGGGACCCACAAGGAAATTCAGAGAAACATCAAAGGATTCAGAACTCAGCAGGACTTGAATTGGCAGTGAGAAAAGGAAAGCTGTTCTTACTGAACCAGTTCTCCCAAGACATCTCATCCCTCTGATGCCTTTGGTCTTGATTCATTCTCTCACTCCAAACCTTTCCCCTGAATTTCAGAGCTGGATACCCAACAGTCTGCTGAGTGTCTCCATCCATATGTTCTGCATCTATCTCCAATTCAGCTTACTTCCATCTGATTTGATTTTCTCCATGATTATTCAGCTCAGCTTTTGCCATTGGAATCCATACAAATTATCTAAATTAAAACAGCTTGGGATTTATCTTTCAATTATTTCCCCCTCACCTTAGTATCTGACACATTATCAAATCCTTCCAGTCTTACTCTGTAAATACAAACACAACCTATTCCCTTCTTTCTGTTCTTGTTATCAGTGAAAGTACTCAGTGCCTCCTCATATGTCATAGTGAAGATAACTGTGAGTGAGTGGTGAAGATTGAGGGGTTATTTTAAATAAAAATAATCCACAATCTTGGGCCTCCCTAGTGGTGCAGTGGGTTAAGCAACATACTATGACGCATCCGCAGCCACTGCAGCATGAGTTTGATCCCTGCCTCCACCTGGGAGGGGACCTACATGGCGCGGCAGACCTCTCCTGCCTCGCCCGCTGCTCCCCTCAGCAGTGTGTTTCAGTGGATCTGCCTGTTCTGCTCCCCACTCTGTCTCTGGTGAGTCCTCTCACCGCCCTGGACTCTGGCCTATATCCCAGCTCTTGTATGCATAAATAAATAAATCTTTTTTTTAAAAAATCCACAATCTTGATTTTGATTATTCCAGAAACTATTTTCAAGTGACTTTGTCATGAATTATATCTGGACCTGCCTCCATCTTGGGGTGGCTCTCTCACAGACAGCAGTGGCCTTTCTGGAAGACAGGGAGAGGAGAGTGGACCGTCCACCAACGTGATTGTCATTGGGAGCTGATGGTTAAGCCCGTGTGGGATGCTTGTTGTCAATACTTGGCATGTAGATGGTGGTCTTATTTTCAAAATACTTTGCTATCTCTTCCATTATCTGGTCTCTCACCTAACAAGCTAGGGAATAGAATCAAAGAAGTCGGCTTGTTCCCAATTTCACAGCCTCTTCTGCTCAAAGCAGGACCAGGACTAGAGTGAATCACCAAGCCTCCATCCCAGGCTCAGTGCCCTCCCCAGTCTGGCCATCACAGTATACATGGAGATAACAGGAAATGCCGGGAGCTTGCTACCAAAACAAGGCTAGGGGATGAAGACTGAGGGATGAAGTCATTTATAAATGAGTGGGAGCATAGTCAGGAGTCCATTCTAGAAGGTAAGACACCCCCAGTGTGGGCTTTCTATTACTGTCCTACAAATTCAGGCATTGACTACGTTCCTAAACGTGATGCCAAAGCAAAGCTTGTACCAGTCAAAGTTGAATGGGTAAGCTAGACTTTGTTCAAGGTTATTACAATGGGGAGACCGAGCTAACTGAAACAGAGGGTGAGAAGATTTCAGGAGCAGCAGATGTGGTGATTAGTGGGAGAGGGAGGCTCCAGGTTCATCTGTGTTTGTTAATTGGCATTAAGTCCCCCAAAATATACTGTCTCATATCTTCATGACACCAGATAGTTTTATAACTTGGGGCAAGTTGCCCACAGAAATTAGGTTCCTTTCCTCCCACAGAAAGTAGGGTATAAGGAAGTCCAGTGTAGGGTCAGTGAAAATTGTCAAGCTTTTCCACCCTCCCACCATTGGTGTCGATGGTGGACACCTGTGGTCCTGCACGCAGCCTGATGGCAGCACCTCAAGTAGGGTGTGGGCATGCGCAGGTGGGCGCACCTGGGCTGAGACATGCGTTGTATAAGGGATGTCACCACGGAAGAGAGGAGAATAGAAGAAAGAGATGCAGAAGCAGAAGAAGTAGTAGCAGCCCAGAGAGAAGGTCCCCTCTTGGGTAGGAGGCCTGTTAGCCTCCCTGCCCTGCAGGGCCCCCGCCTGCCATGTACCTGGTCGCCTCTGATGTAGAGTAATAAAAGCCTAAAAAGCCGCCGCTGAGGGCTCCAGGACTCCTCCTTGACTGTCTGCTCTGATCATGGAGAACCTGCTCCGTGCCCTTCTGGCCCTGCAGCCAGGTTCTTAAGAAAGACATTCCTGTCTTCTTGTAAGTTGGCAGGAGACTTTAAAAGGATGTATGCTTCAATGGGGCAGAAAAGAACTTAAAGGTACATGTTTGCTGAGGAAAATGCTGTAAGAAAAGGGAAGTCTGGGCAGAAGGATGATGTAGAATATTAAATTAAGCTGAGAGAAATGTTGTCTGTCGAGGTTAATGGACTGTAGGTAGGGTTTTCTGCCAAGGAACTCTTGGTTTCCTCTCCTTCCTCATATTTCATAAGAAGCTAAGTACTACGCTTCTGTGTCCTCCTTAATGTTTCTGTGGACTGGTTTATTGTTTGGACAAGCACAGGGACAACGGCTGGTGCCTGGAGCACAGGTCCACGGGCCTTCTAAGGTTCCTTAGAAGAAGAGCAGTGGCACCTGGCAGTCCCCCCTCAGCTGTCAGATAAGGTCTTTGGCATAATAACCTCCATGGCTTTGGGAAGACAGAATGAGTCAAAAAACAGATTGAAGAGGAGGAATTTCAGCTTCTTGGGTGTTTCAAGTGAATCAGTGGAACTGGTGGGTCAAGGAGCTGGGGGATTTTAACACTGTATGAGCCAAGACCATCTCCTCCAGGATCATGGCATTCAAATGTCCTTTAACTCTCATTATGTGGACCTTAGGAAGAAAATACTTATTTGGCTAGAGGTAAACTTTTGCATGCCAATCAAAGGTACTCTCAATTTTTACAATAAACTCTTCAAGGCTCTGAAAAGGTTTAGTGTTCATATTCCCTTGATGATGAAAGTAAGTCACAGTCTATAAGCACTTGCCCTAGAGTAGGAAGCCATGGGTCAGTGAGTGGGAGAACTAGGGTCTTCATCACCATGCTACTTTCTTATAAAACAGCAAGATTTCATGCACCTTCTGTAAGTGATTGCTACGCTACCTATGGGAGGACATTAAAAACAAGTGAACCCATCTGTAAGCTGGGCTTTCTTTTGGACAGGTGAGTGTTGATTGATTTCACCTGTCTGGCTTTTAATACTTAATTTCACTTGATTTAATTCTTTTAATACTTGATTTCACCTGTCTGGCTCTTTCAAGAGATTGCTAAAGATGTACATCCCAGTTGTGTCCATTGGGAGTCACTGCTATATTATATGGCACGACATTATCGAAGGATAGAAGTTAAAGGGATCCAGAAGATCCATGTACAGAGGGTATGTGTCATCATGTCCAGAAGGAGACTAGGAAGCAAGAAGTTAATCTAGGAAGCCCTGACAACCGTGGCCATTGATTTCAAATCATCACTAAACACCAAGACTCCAGGTATGGCAATATCAGCACTGGTATCGAAGGGATAAAGAACGATCTAAAATTTACACCTAAGACAGTACTGACTATTTTCCTTGATCCTCAGTTTGTTCAGAGGGATGGATCAAGCTTTCTGAAAAAGTGTTCTGGAAAGTAGGACAGAGCTGTAAATGTGCTGCTGAATTTCTCCTTCCTGTGGACTTGAAAAACCACCTCTCACTTGTTAATGGGAGATCTTAGTCTTAGTTGACAGCTTTGAGTTGTTTGCTCCATTTGAATATCCAGTTATTTTCCCCCTGAACTAACATTGTTAGTGCTGAAATCTGGAGATTCTTATGGCGTTTAATGAAATGTTTCTAGGTTCAATGTAAATATGGTCAAAATAAACTGACAAGAAATATGAATTAAAATACCCCATTTTAAAAGTTTCTCTGATGAATTTATCACTCAAGTTGGCATATAAAAATATTATTGAAATAGAATCTGGGAAGAACAAGCAAAAGAAGGAGAAGGAGAAAGAGGAGGAGAAACTAAGGAGGAGGAAGAGAAGGAATGAGGAAGGAGGAAAGAGCAGAGAGGAGGGAGGGGAGGAAGAAGGAAGAGGAGGAGAAGGAAAAGGAGATCATATACTATAAAAATTT
This sequence comes from Galemys pyrenaicus, assembly GCA_019455555.1. Lineage (NCBI taxonomy): Eukaryota > Metazoa > Chordata > Mammalia > Eulipotyphla > Talpidae > Galemys > Galemys pyrenaicus. The sequence continues at coordinate 22,127,687 of JAGFMF010011501.1, forward strand.
AAGTGATTTAGGAAATAAGATAAGCTCCCTTTCTTAAACTTCCAATTTTAGACTAGATATGTCCTGTGTCGAAAATTATTTCTGCTTGCAAAAATGGTAGTTTCAGCATTTCTTAAATTGAAAAGACAATCTTGTTTTCAGGCTGCCCTCATGTGTTCTAGAGATATCAGTGTTTGTCTAATCTGTTCATCAGAATACTTCCCCCACCCCACTGAAATAAAGTCTGGATTTTCAATTAATATGTGGGGAAAAAAACAACTTAAAATTGAAAGATCACCTACTTCCGCTACATACTATTGGGTGGAACCCTAATCTAATCATTTCCTTCACTTAATTTCCTTCTGCTTTGAACTTTTTACGTAAGAAGCAGGGCAAATGATATCCATCACAGTTAACTCAAAGGAGGGTTGTGCTCAAACACTTTCATATAGGGGGTGACACCTGATGAAATGAAAACTTGACTGTACACACACTAGTTCCCAGTATGAGTCCTGCTTTCCTTCCTTCCACTACTACTGGGTAGATGACAACGGATACACAAGAAGACACACTGAATGAGACCCTTGGGTTCACTTTATTTTCATAATACCTGGTTGTGTGACTTCAGCAGATCAAATACTTTTTTTTTTTTTTTTTTGGTGGAACAGATGACTAAGGGTCACTACCAACACTTATAGATCTAAAATAATTTTCCTTTTTACTTTTTCTTGAACTGCACTACTAGTCAAAGAACACTTGGGTTGTGGGTCTATAAAACTAAACTACCAAGGTGATTTTTCATCTCTCCACAGTTTGGCTTTCTTACTAGAGGCATCATTTATCTTTGAGAACCAGTGTTTTAAAGAACTATTTGATATAATCCATATACTTGACTGAACATTCAAAAATAAAAATATTCATCATCAAAACTAATTGGAGTTCTCACAGAGGTCAGGTACTATAAGTGAATAACTCAAATCACCATAAGTGACTCCAATTTTAAAAATCATACTTCAAAGTTTATCGGGTATATGAATGAAATAACAGAGTTCAATATTCACAGAATATTGCCCAATTAATTTGATGTATTGAGAACCTCAGGAACAGGTTAAGCAAGCATATAAAAAATATATCCTATAATTAACTTGATATATTAATAAGGTTTTATGTTTTCTCTGTCTAGTTGTTCAACAGAATGCCATAAATTCTTAAAAGAATGATATATAATCATCCAAATAAATTTTGTTAGATACTGAAAATACAGATTCATACAACAGAAATCTTGATTGATCACAATTTGACTACTCCTGATCATTATTACAATGCTTTCAAAAAGCTTGTTTACCACGTCCAGTCACTGATATCCCCCCCCAAAAAATTTGTGGACAAGTGATATAACTAATATATTTCTATATGCCATTTTCAAATTTTAGTTTACTTTTTACATATCAATACATATGATTTTCAATTAAATATTGATAGAAAGGCAATGATTTTCTTGTATTCCAATAAAATAGTTTATAAATTAGCCCATCTACTGGAGTTAATTGAATATTTTTATATGAATAAGGCTATTAGTAAAATAAGTGATTTGTGGAGTGTGTTGGTGAACAGTTAATGCTCAAAAAGCTGATATTAAATATATATTAACATTTTCCTAGGTTTCTAGAAGCAGAGCAAAAAGCATTGCATTTGCTTTGTTCTTCATTAGATCAAATGACAGAACTGCAATAGAAACAATGGCAAGGAATTATTGGCGAAAATTATTACTACTATTTTAGAAAATGACCCAGCTTTGAATAGGAATATAATCCTGATTCAGTCACAGCAATATTGATTTGGGCACAATCTCTTACAGAAAGTGTCTCTATTGGAATGTTGAACCACACAATTCACCAGTTCACTTCTAATCACCTCAGGCAGTAAATAAAATAGACTCTACAGAAGGCAATTCTCCAATTTCCTTGGGTTTCAGAATACCTTAAGCTTATCCCTAAAAATCATTGGTAATTTTTTTAAGTTACAAAGAAGTCTGCAGAACGGGCGGTCCTTTTCATACACACATTGGGGCAGAATGGAGACATTTACTGGTAGTTTGACCTTGTTGGGACCCTGGAATTAGAGATTTTCCCCTGAGAGCAGTTTCAGGCAACACACAGAAACCAAGCTGGACTTTTCAGAGACCTTTAACCCAAAGCCCGGGCAAGCTAAAGAGGAAATGCCTGCAGACTTGGGGAAGCTCTAATTCATTCCAGAATATAAATACTTCAAGTCTCTAGATGGCAGCCTTCATCGCGTTTGAAGAGCGATCTCCATCCCCTTCTGCCGCCCCCACCTGCATGCACTCCCACCCCCGTCCCAGCTCCTAGACCAGATAGTATCAGCTGCGGATGTGCCTTTGCCTTGGATGTTGGATTTCGCTGCTCTCCAAGAAGGGAGCTTAAAGTGTTTATTCCTGTGCCTGGTAATCCTAGCTGCCCAGATGTTTGAAGGGTCCGTCAGGGAGGACAAGACGGTGGACCCTAAGCCCTCGCCTAGGAGGGGGCTGTGCCGGCTGCAGGGAGAACACCTGCATCCACCCGGCAGCAGCACCCTCTTCTCCCGGCGCCCCAACACAAAAAGCGCAAAAGCCACCTGCCCCAGCACAAGCAGCACTGTAGCCTCCATTTACCCTCATGTTTGGGTCGGGAGCAGAAATATAAAAACTACAGTTTCATAAATTCTCAAAGGACTGAATGGGAGGAGCACAGAACAGAAGTGAAAGGGGAGAAAGAGGAAGAGCAAACCAGGGCGAACACGTCGCTCCTACCTGGCAGCGTTTAAGGTGGCGTCCCTGACCTGCCCGCGCGGGGACCCCAGGACTGGGGTGCAGTCAGACTGGGCGCACAGCAGCCAGAGACGTCGCGGGGGCAGGGGCTGCCCGGCGAGCGGCTGGGGGCAGCTGAGGCTGGCGGCACCGGAGCGGACAGTCTTGTCCAGGTTCTCGGTCATGTGCAGCCCAGGTGTCGGTCAGCGGGCGGGGGCAGCCTCCCTCACCGCCACCACCCCTACCCCGAGAACCAGAGACACGCCCCGAGTCCCGACGAACGCGAGCGGGCGTGTGTGCAGGGAAGGGTGTGCTCTGCCCCAGTCCTGCTCCCGCCGGTTCCACCCCTACCTCGGAGCCCGGCTTCCCCCGGCGCGAAGCCTCTCCGGGCTGCTCCCCCCGCAGTCTGCTCGGGGCTCGGCCGCTGGCGAGCAGCCCTGAGCCGGGTCCCGAGGCGAGCAGGAGCCGGCCCCCAGCGCGCGCAGGCCGCACCCGGCACCCCAGCGCCGCGCCCCGAGCGAGCCGCGCGGACCCCGGAGACCGGCTGCCAGGGCAGAGCTCGTCCCGGAGCGCGGCCCCGCAGAGCCGGCGCCCCCAGGCCCGCCCGAGCGACCCCGAGCGCGGCGCAGTTAGGGCAGCCCGGGCTGGGCCACGGGGAAGCGGGTCTTACCTGGGCGCCGCGAGCAGCGCGCGGACGTCCATCGCTGGCGCGCGCAGGGAAGGGGCCGGTGCGGGCGTGGGACCGGCACCGGCGGCACCCGGAGCGCAGGGACAGCGCAGCCGCGGGCGCGCGGGGCCGAGGCGCACGAGCCGGACCGCCGCGGGGCCGGGGAGACGCGCTCCTCCCCGAAGGGGACACGCCAGACGCCGCGCCGCAAGAGCCCGAGGGTCCCCTCCCTGACGCCCCCTCTGACGAGGAGCGCGCTGGGCCAGGGCGCCCACCTCCGCCCAGCTGTGCCCTCCTCCAGGGCCGCCGGCGGCTCCTTCTCAGCCCTCCCGGTCGCCCAGCGGAGGCGACTACGACGGAATCTCTCTCCCTCGCTCTGCCGGCTCCCTCCCCCCTCCCCGTCTCTCTCTCTCCCACAGCCCCAGAACTCCGAAGTTGTTCGCTCACTTCACCCACATTCCCGCTCTGCGCCCCGCTCTGTGCCCCGCGCTGCCAGCAGGCCTGGCCACCGTTCCCTGTTGCGCCTGCAGCCTGAACCTCTTTGTGTTTGCCTTCCACCCTGGGGCCTTGGTCACTCAGAGCCACCCGTGCTCTCTCTGCCCCCCAACCCTGTTCCCTTTCCTTGGCCCCTTTTCCGTTTTTCGCCCTCACTCTTCAGCTAATTGATTGGCTTCCCCGTGAGTGGCTCCTGCCTGGGCTGGTAGGAACGTGTGTGCACAGGAGGCCTCCACCCTTGGGTGTCACCACAGAGGGCACTCAGGCGGGAAGGGGAGGCTGGCTGGAAGAGCCTGCAAGTCTCAGCTCAGGAAAACAAGCCAGAACACGAAACCGAAGACCTGGCCATTGTTTTATTTTTATTTTTTTAAAGATTTTATTTATTTATGCATAGGAGAGCTGGGGTACAGGCCAGAGCACAGCACGTGAGAGGACTGACCAGAGACAGAGCGGGGAGCAGAACAGACAGATCCACTGAAACACACTGCTGAGGGGAACAGCTTGCAAGGCAGGAGAGGTCTGCTGCACAATGGGGTTCAGCTCCCTGGCCTGAGATCGAACTCCTGCTGCAGCGGCTGCAGAAGCCCCACAGTGCGGAGCTCAACCACTTGCACCAACAGAGAGGCCCAAGAAAGGAGAAATCTGTGGCCTGGTCCTCCCAGGCCAGAGAGGCCAAGCAGGAGACCTAGTTTCTATCATTTCCAAGCTCCTAGTTTCTATCATTTCCAAGCCCTCTAAGCCCCAGCCCACAGGTGTCAGAGAAGACTGAGGAGGGCATGAGGGCATCCGTCCCTGCAGACAGTAGCAGGCAATCCCCAAGCCAACTGGCACTATCAAGGTAGCCACCTCCTTCCTCCCGGGTTGTAGCTGTAATGAGACCCTTCCCATGGCACTGGAGTAGTGTGAAGGCACGCCCAGGGGACCTTTCATCACTGCCCAGAAGTAACAGACCACATGCATCCTACTCCTGGTCACTGAGGCCATACGGGACACACAGCTCAACACTCACACCACACCCAGTGCCCAGTGAGGGAAGCTTCATGGAGAACAGGTCATGGTCTGTGTCTAGCTCAAGGAGCATCTTCTTCCCCCCTCAGGTGGCAAAGTCAGTCAAGGGGGGAACCCATACTCTATGTACATCTGTCAGGAATGAAGAAGCACCTTCCCACTAACCCCCATTGCTCTGTTGGAGTGTCAAGAAAAGGTAACTAAAACAAATATTTAAATGTGATTCAGAGTCTGCTAATAAAACACCCCACATATGCAGGGTTTTTTTTTTTTTTAAAAAAAAAAGCTTTATTTATTTATGAGTACATGAACTGGGACACAGGCCAGAGGTGTGGGGGTGAGAGGATTCACCAGAGACAGAGTAGGGAGCAGAACAGGTAGATCTGTTACAGGGCAGGGAGAGGGGTACTTTAGAATTTTAAACTTGCCCTCTCTGAATGGGTTTTGTTATTTGTTGCATTAAGACAAACATATAAAACTTTTAATGGAAAGGAACTTTATTATAATTAGGATACAATACAGAAAGGACAAAGAACATAGTTATTAAGTTAAGCATTTAAAGTTACCCATCTCCTTGAGGGTAAAAGTTTAGCTAAATAAGATAGGCTTAAAGCAAGGTCCAAAAGCCTGCTACATGTTTAAAGGACTTTTTAATAGAGACCTATAGAAAAGGGTTAGAAAGAGTTAGATAAATTTGGGAGGAAAAGAGCAAAATTAAAATTAAGGTGAAAGCTGCCATTGTTAACCTCCCCACGGGTCTCTCACCCACGTCTGTTCCAACCAGTCCAAGACCAAAAAGCAAGCGCAGTTTCTTCACATGTCTTCTGCTCCACGTGCCTCTTCCAGGTCTCCTTGCTGCTCTCCTGCTTCCTTTTTTTTTTTCCACTGTCCTCTCTGCAGAATTTTTTTTTTTTTTGCTCACTTAAGGCAGAGACATGTGGGCCTTGAGGGTCTCTCTTTTCCTTGGGAGCCAGCTCTCAGCATGCCTTTAGGTTCCAGCTCCAAGAAGCTAGTAAAACATTTACAAATCTGTATCCCCCTCTTCCCCTTGTGTTATTTACTATGCTATTTCCCCTTCTCTTATAAATAAAACCCTTTATCAACTTTTATTATATGTGCCTACAATTAAAAACATTATAAGTGCCTTTCAAGCGCGCAAGTAAAAACCCAATCAGGCAAACCCATTTTATATTAAAGTTACCCTGTAACAGATCTACTGAAACACACTGCTGAGGGGAGCAGCGGGCGAGGCAGGAGAGGTCTGCTGTGCCATGTGGGTCCCCTCCCTGGCCAGGAATTGAACTCGTGCTGCATTGGCTGTGGATGCTTAACCCCTGCACCACCAGGGAGGCTCCATGTGAGCAACTTTTAATAGAAAATGATTTATCACACCAAGGATGAGGAAGAGTTCAAACTGAATGAAAACAAAATCAGTAGCCTTAACGCTGAGATGGCACAGGTGTGAGACTTCTGATCAGAGCCTTAAAGTAACCATGATCAAAGTGCTTCAGTGAGTACTTACAAAGACACTCGAAACAAAGAAACTGAAAGTCAGCAAAAAAAAAAATCATAAATAGAAGGCACAAAGAAACACCAATGGAAATTCTAGAACTGAAAACACAGTAATCAAAGTAAAATGCTAATTGGATGATGTTAACATCATAATGAAGTGGACAGACTAGAAAAATCATCGAACTTGAAGATCAAATAATAATAAATTATCCAATTTGAACAAAAGAGAGCGAACAGACCAAAAAAAAAATCAGTCTCAGTAATGTGTGAAGAAAAGTGACTGAACATTTCCAAATTTGGCAAGAGATGTTAATTAATCTAGACTCAAGAGCTAAGCAAAATTTAAATATGTTGAACACAAAGAAATTCATACAAAGACATGCCATAGTCAAACTTCTGAAAATTAAACACAGTGATAGAGAAATAACCACCTTTCCATAAAAAAAACTCACCCAAAATAGTTTCATTAACAATGGATTTCCTGTCAGAGGCCACTCAGGCCAGAAATGACACATAGTTCAGGTTCTGAGGGAAAGAACTATCCATACAGAATCCTAAGTCCAGAGCCCTCCCTGGTGGTGCAAGGGGTCAAGTGCTGCACTATGAAGCATCCACAGCCTCTGCAGTGTGAGTTCGATCCCCAGCCAGGGAGCTGACCCACAGCCAGTGGGTCTGTCTCCCTGCTGCCTCCCTCAGCAGTGGATTTCAGTGGATCTGTCTGTTTTGCTCCCTGGTTCTGTCTCTGGTGAATCCTCTCGTCCTCACCCCTCCCCACACCTCTGGCCTACACCCCAGCTCTTGTATGCATAAATAAATGCTAAAAAAAGAATTCTTAAAAAAAAAAAAATCCTATATCCAGTAAAAATATTGTTCAGACACATTTGTCTCCAAAGCACTGGCTACATCTAGTAGCTGACAGCATTTTTGAAATGATGAAGCATTACTTAAATGTCAGGCATTAATAATTATTATCCCTTATACCACATGGAGTTTAGTTTTCAAGTTCCTGAGCAGCCTACACTTCAAACGGGCTCTACTGCACACACTCCTCTCCCCACTTGATAGGCCCTGACTGCTTCCTCAGGCGCCATCATTGGGAACAACAGAGCTAGGTAGAGACTCTCATGCCCAAGGCTTACGCTTCCCCTAAAAGGGAATCCCCACCTGATCTCACACAGGCCTTTCTGTGTCTGACTATCCCGAGTCCAGGTGTGTAAGGAGGTGCTGAGGACCTGCAGGTTGCATTGACCATTCCACAGGTATTGCTCAGGCATCAGACACCCCTGGGACAGACATTTCATTGGAGGGGATTTATAGATGATGAGTAAGCATATGAAAATATATTCAAAATTATAATCCACTCACAAGAGCAAATTAAAGTTGTAGGGAAACTTTACTATGTATTTACTGGAATGACTAAAATAAAAAGTAATGACAAAACCAAGAGTTAGTGAAGATGCAAAGAAAAATGAGCTCCTCTTCATTCATCCATTGTAAGTAGAGAGGTAAAATATGAAAATCACTCTGGAAAGAGTTTGGCAGCTTCTTAAGAAGCTAAACACTTAGGTCCAATTTCTGGGCATTTATCTCAGAGAAACTTAGATATGTGTTTACACACCATTCTTTTTTTTTAAAAAAGATTTATTTATGCACATAAGCACTGGGGTACAGGCCAGAGGTGTTGGGGGGGTTGAGAGGATTCACCACAGAGAGCGGGGAGCAGAACAGGCAGATCAACAGAAGTACACTGCTGAGGGGAGCAGCGGGCACAGCAGGAGAGGTCTGCCATGCCATGTGGGTCCCCTCCCTGGACGACAGCAGGGATCGAACTCATGCTGTAGTGGCTGAGGTTTGCTTCATAGTGTGTTGCTTAACCCACTGCGCCACCTGGGAGGCCCTACACACCATTCTTATTTGGATATTTATAGCAGTTTTATTCATAACAATCAAAAACTACAGGTGACACAAATGTTTTTCAATATTTGAATAGATAAACTAAGTACCTTATCTCTGCCATAGAATATTACTCAGCATTAAAAAAGAACAAGCTATCAGTGTAAGCAACAACCTGGATGCATCTCTAGAGAATTATGCTGAGTAAAAAAACAAGCTCAATGTTTATATTCTTATGATATTATATATGACAAATTTGAAATAACAAAACAACAGAGCAAAGATAATAGTTGCCAGAATTTAAAGAAGGGAGAAAGGTAGGAGGAAAGTGGATATAGACATAACAGGGCAACAGAGAGGCCTTGGTGATTATGGAAATAATATGCATCTTGACTGTGTTAAGGATAAAAATCGGCCTGTGACATTGTGCTGTAGATTTATACCAGTGTGACCCGTTGGTATAAACTGGGTAAAAGGCATATAAAAACACACTTTTTCTTTCTTAAAATTCCACATGAAGCTATAAATACATCAAAATAAAAATTGTAATTAAAAACAAAAGGAAAATTTAATAGTATCTACTCATAAGTACATGAACTAGGTTACATAGAATATATAAATTCCGGGCATCCCTGGTGGCATAGCAGGTTGAGCGTTACACTGTGAAGCATCCAGCATACAGCAGTGCCAGTTCGATCCCTGGCCAGGGAGGGGACCCACATGGCGCAGCAGACCTCTCCTGCCTTGCCAGCTGCTCCCCTCAGCAGTGTATTTCAGCCGATCTGCCCATTCTGCTTCCCACTCTGTCTCTGGTGACTCCTCTCACCCCCACGCCGCACCTCTGGCTGGTACCCCAGCTCTATTATGCATAAATAAATAAATATTTTTAAGAAGGAATATCCAAATTTCAGCGTCTTATAGATTATGCTGTGTCTACTGAAAAAGAGAATGACTGACTTTTAAATATCATTAAAAAAATGGAAATTTCAAAATGTATGGGGGGACAAAGAGAGAGAAAGAAATAGAGAGATCAAAATCCATAACTTTAGGTGGTGAAGCATTCCCAAATATTTTTAAGTGCTCTCAATAAGTCATGCATAAAATGTTTGAATACTTTGTCGGAATAGGTTTCTGAAAGAGCAAATCCAGCTTAATTTGAACTTAGATAAATAAGACACATCAGCAGGGCAGAGGGCAGGGCTAAGAGTCTGAGCTCCACCCCACTCAGGTACCCTGATTTTACCTGCACATCACCTTATTATGTTTTTCTGACCTAGGACTTTTGTGATCAGTTTTCTATTGCTGCTCTAACAAATAACCACAAATTTAGTGGCTTGAAACAACAGAAATCATTATTATCTGACCATTCTGGAAGTCAGAATTTCGGCTTGGATCTCATCAGGCTAACATCCAGGGCCTGGCAGTCTTTGTTCCTTTCTGGAGACCCTCGGAGACCATCCATTTTTGCTCATTTTGTTGGTAGAATTCAGTTCTACCAATTGTGGTTATAGGGTCTTTCATTTCTTTGTGTCTGTCTATACACTCAAGACAGTGTATAGACAGGAGCAGCACCTTGCACTGAGAGGGGCGCTCTCCCACGGTCTGCAAAGCCAGTAGCAGTGGATCTAATACACTCCCCTTGCCATCTCTCTGACTCACTCTTCTGCCCAGGTCTTCCATTTTTAAGGACATACATGATTAAGCTAGGTCACCTGAACAATTAAGGATAATCTCAGCTCAGAATGTTTAACCTAATCACTTCTGTGAGGTCCCTGTGACTATATAAGGCAACATGTGCACAAGATTTTGAGAGCTGCCATGAACTCCTTTGGGGAGCTGCTATTCTGCTAACCACAATCAGTTGCTTTGCGGGACTCCATTGGCGGGTAGGGAAATGCATCTACAATAGAGTGGCAGAATATTTGCTCCCTAAACTCAACCCAGTACCAGAATGTTTTCTAAGATATCTCTTGCCTACCCCTCTCTGGAGATTCTGAAGAATTGTGCTTGGGCCTCCATTTATACCTTTCTTTTAACACATGTCCACTGGGTATGTCTCATTTTCCAGGCACTGGAGGGACGTGCATACTCAGGGTTCCTGTTGGCTCCCATGAGTTTGTATTTTGAAAGCAGAAGAAGACTAAGTGAGATACTAATAGATAGTCATGCACAGTGTACATTACATATAAGTAAGTATATTTGAACATTTAAGCTCATACCAAAGCAGATTATGGAAATATTCCTCAACCAGTCCAATGCGGCAATGTAACTTAGTGGGTTGGGTAACGCAAATAAAATTAGAACCTATTTTCTTTATTAGGTTGGCTTTCTCTCTTGTCTATGTGGGATTAATGACCATTAAATCTCACCAGTCACTTTCATATCAGGTTGAGTACAAAGTTAGGTTGGATTCAGGTAGAGTTGACAAAGTCATCTCTGAGAAGTAAACATCATAACCTTCTCCAACTCCTTCTTATATAATATATAATATCACGTATAATATATATATTTCTCCATTTAAAAATAAGGGGACAGAAAAGGAAAAATTAAAGTATCAGGAAAGAAATCACTTTTGCAGAAAAGGCATTTGGCCTGTACTTTGTATCTCACATATTAGGGTACAGTGCTTGTTCAGAAACAAGGAAAATATCTCTGCACCCAAAGTCCTAAAAATGCCTTCATCACTGAGACGTGAAGCTTTAATCTATAAAGCAAAGTAGAACGTTCTTGTGGTTTTGCACCTGCAGTGATCACTGCGCTTGTCAAAACAACTAAGCAATGGAGTTCCAAAAAATTTAATTGGGGATATTGGCAACTTTTTGTACATCATGTTAATCTGTTGAGAAATTTGTATTTACAAAAGAAATGGAGACTAGGGTATCATGGAACCCTTCAAAACGTTCGTTTGACTTGAGAGTTTTCTGTGTGGTTTCTCAGCTTTGTCAGAGTTGTCGTTTCTGCTGCCTGTGACACTTCTCCAAAGTGCTGGCTTCTCCCTCTGCATTATGAGAGCAGGAAGAGGGAGGTGGAGGGAGAGCATATGGTTCTGGAAGGCAGCCACCAGAGTGTGGGCTCCTGAGGGCGTGGGAGGGCACCAGGTGCTGTTCTTTTATGTGGTCGCAAAACATAGTCAGAAATCGGTTGATCTGGTTCAGATTTCTGGAACAAGTCTGAAGAGCTGGAATGTGAGGACCCTGAAGTTCCAGATCCGACATTCACTTCAACTGGCAGTCGTGAGTGCGAAGGCTGCAGCTCCCGCAGAGGTGCCAAGAGCGGTCGGAAGGACTACGCTCCGCTAGCTTGGCAGAAGCAAGTGACCTGCTCATTTCTAAGGCTCTAGGCATAGACAGGGAGCGAGGAGCACGATGCTCATCAGCCTTAGGAACCTGGAAATGTACTCAGACAGCAGTGACACGAGCCCAGTGACTTTCTGTGTAGCCCCTTGTCTGTTCTTCCCTGTGCCTGCAGCAGCACTGGGATTTTGATCAACCTGAACACAACTCAAAGTTAACAGTAGACTTCGGAACAGCTAATAGACAGCCATGGAAAACTGCGCTTGAATGAGGGTGCCCCGTCACCTTTGCATCTGTCCATCCTACCTGGCTCCAGAGCAATGCGTGTGACCCACCAAGACTCCTTCCCTGGGAATCTTTGGAGATGCTGCGTGGACATCAGCCTTCTTTAGGGCTTTCAGAGGTGACTCTCACCTGCAAAGTCTACACTTGGTCTTTGCAAACACCTTATTTTACAGGAGGAAAAAGAGACCCAGGGAGAAGATAAACTGTGTTACAGTTTCCAGTAGAACCTAGAAAACCAGTCTTGCCATCGAAGAGGCCTATATCTGAGGAGGTGAAGCTGCCCCTCTGAATTATAGTGTAGGGAACCAACATCACAATTTAAAAATTGTAATTAAAGAAGAATGCCAGGTCCTATAGAGAAAATATAAATTTGCTTTTAACAGATAATTAAATGGTTCATTAATGGTTCCTTAGAGTTCCCAGTCAACCATATAGACTTTAATAATTTTCATTTGTTTATTTGTTCTGAAAATACTTATTAAGTAAGTCCCTATTAAGTAGCAGGCTCCTTTTGGGCACTTGGTTTCTATCAGTAAATACAATATACAGAGAGTTTCGCCCTCCTGTTTGCATTCCAGTAAGAGGACACAGATAAATAAAACACATATAGAAATAAAACAAAACCTCTGCAGTTTATCCATTTACTCACTGAAGGACAACATTTGGTTTTGTTTCTGATTTTTTGATTATTAAGAGTTTTGCTGTTAGAAAAACAATGTTTTCATCTCTCTAGAGTGAATACCTAACAACGGGATTTCTGATCCTTTGATGAGTATATGTTTAGCTTTATACGAAACATCCTGGGGCCTTCCTGGTGGCGCAGTGGGTTAAGCAACGCACTATGAAGCAAACAGCAGCCACTGCAGCACAAGTTCGATCCCTGCTGCTGGCCAGGGTGGGGACCCACATGGTGCGGCAGACCTCTCCTGCTGTGCCCGCTGCTCCCCTCAGCAGTGTGTTTCAGTTGATTTGCCTGTTCTACTCCCTGCTCTCTGTGGTGAATCCTCTCACCACCCCCTACACCTCTGGCCTGTACCCCAGTGCTTGTATGCATAAATAAATAAATCTTAAAAAAAAAGAAACAACCTGTTTTTCAGAGTGACCACACAATTTTGCACCCTGAAATAAAATGTTTCATTTCTCCACATTGTCATCAATATTGCATCAGTTTTACGCTATTTTAGCCACTCAGTAAGTGTCTGGTGCCATGTCAATTTGGTTTTCATTTGCATTTAACTAAAGAAATGATACTAAACATCAACCTTTTAGGGAGATCCTATACCTCTACAACACAAACATGTAAACCAATGTTACCTTAACAAAAAACGCTGACAAACAAGTGAATAAATAAAATGAGGGGGCAGGGGGACTTGCTGCTGCTTGCTTTCAGGAGTAATTCTGAACAGTCTGTGCAGTGGTTTGAACTCCCTGTGGTGTGTGAAATAATTTATGTGCTGACAAATGTGTAATGGCACAACTCATGATGGTTTCGATTATTTTTATTGTTGACTACTTGCATTAGTGGGACTTTATTTCAAAAGTTTAAAAGATATCGGCCATTAGTATTAGTGGCCATTTTCATGGAGATATTTATTCAGGAGAGGTTTCTAGATTGCCTGTTACAAGCGAACCAGCACTTGTAGGAGGGTACTTCAGAATCTTTTATAATCTGACTTTTTCCCAAAAGACACTTTGCTTAGAGCTTGGAAAGTACTTTAGATTTTTTTTACATCTTTTAAAGACATATAATTTTTGTTGTGTTTCAACTAGAATAAGACTCAGAAATAGCTAGTTTGGATCTTAAATTTTCCAAATGGGAAAAATGGCAGAGACAAGAATAACTTTTCAGTTTTCATAGATAGATGGTGTCAGAAAAAGGTTAAAATTTTGGTAAAACTGTTTTTACCAATTCTGGTAGGCAGAATAATGATTCTCCTCCCACTTCCCCTCTCCCCAAGATGGACTTGACCTAATCCCTGGAAACTATGACTATGTCAGGTTATATAGCATAGGAAAATTAAGGTTGAAGATCAATTAAGGTTTCTAATTATCTAACCTTGAAGTGGGAAATTATTCTGGATTACCCTAGTGGGTCTAATGTAATCAGCTGGATGCTTGTATGTAGAAGAGGATGCAGAAGGGGAGAGAGTCAGATACAGACTTGAAGATGCAAAAAAGCTGGTTTTGAAAGTGGAAGAATATGTCCTTAGCCAAGAAATCAGGTGCCTCTAGAATCTGGTTAAGGCAAGTAAACAGATATGTCCCTCAAGCCCCCAGGGAACACAACCTTGTCAACACCTTGATATTAGCCCAATGAGGCATGCTCTAAAGTATAACATAATAAATTTATGCTTTATTGCTATACTAATATGATACACAATAATGTATCATATACAGAAATATGATACAAAAATAAATCATAATATTGCCTGAAACTTTTCAGATTCAGAGACATTAATGTTTACAGGTTCTCATAATCTGGTAAACTGGATGTACTTTTTTTCTTAGCTATAATGATCAAGATAGGTTTTCAGAAATTATTTTCAAATTACCATTCTAACTATGTTTATATAACAGCAGACGAAAAACATCTTATAAGATAAATAAGTTAAATACTGTAAGAAACGAATGACAAAGACATACTTGCAGTATGTTCTCATGAAAGAGTATCCTACAGAGGTTGAAAAACTAAACATCTTGACTTCATAGAATATGGGCTGGAAGAAGGAACAAACACGTGAACAAGTTAAATACCTCTGGGAAGCTAGCAAGGGTTCCCTGCTGTAGTCACTGGCTGAGTAAGTCCACCTCCTGGCCCAGGTTGGCTCACAGCTTATCCTGAGATCAAATGAAGTGGGTTAAGAAGTAGGACTAGTAAAGCAAAGAAAGACAAATTTGGCATCAAGCATGAGAACGGAGTGATCAGGTTTCATGAAAAATCCTACTACGTGTATCGCATGCCTATGAGCTTCCTGTTGCTGCCATAAACAATCGCCATAAACCTAGTGGCTTAGAGCAGCACGATCAATGTCTCGTTCAGTTTTGAAGCTTAGAAGTCTAAGAAGAAGACTTCTTGAAGAAGACCTCATGAGAATGAACCATGCTGTCAACAAGATTGCTATTTATTTATTTATTTGGGGGAAACTTCAGGGGAGAATATGAATCCATTTCTGTTCTTGTTCACACTAGAGGCTGTCACGCTTCCTTGGCTGGTGCCAACATAACGTGTCTTTGCTTCTGTTGTCATGCTGCCTTCTTCCTCCTTTGACCTTCTTGCCTTGGTCTCATAAGAGCCCCGTGATGACATTTAAGTCCACCCAATTATCTTCCCATCTCAACTTCCTTCATTTAATCACATCTGCAAAGTCCCTCTTGCCACATAAGGTAGCAAACTCACAGGTTCATTGTGAAGAGTCCCAACAAGTGATGGAGAAGATGCAGCATTGTGGGAATGTAAACTGGTGTAGTCACTTTGGAAAGCATCTGGATTTACCTTAAATAGCTAAAAATGAAAATACCATATGACCCAGCAATCTTACTGTTTGGCATCCATTCAAAGAACATGAAACCATCAACTCCAAAAATTATATATGCTACAATGTTTACTTAAATATTATTTACAATAACCAGGATGTAGAAATAGCCCTTGTGTGCACTGATAGAGGAATGGCTCAAGAAGGTGGAAAGGGATGGGGGTGGGTAAATCATACACAGAATTGCAAAGAAAATCAATAAGGAACAAAGAAAAAGTAGCCTATGCTTATGAGAATCAAGATGGCAAGCCAGTTTTAATGTAGGAACTCGAATAATAAATAAACCTCTTGAGTAAAATTTCAAAATCAAATGAAATAATCCATATCTTCTTTGTGAGTGTACATAACAATACAAAGAAGAATATGATAAATTATGGAAATGATAAATGTGAGGACATCTCTAAAGTCTGTAATAAAAAAAGGGTGACATTTCCCGGTCCTAAATGTTAGGATTAAGTAATTGACACTCTGTCTTCCTGTCCATGCTTCCATTAGCTGGTTATCTTGGTAATAAGATTTGTGTCATTTACTTAATTCCTGAAAGCCCTGCAATAGGAGTGTATTTCACCGCCAAATACTTGAGAAAACCGGTGGAGAGGAAACAAAGCAATGTTTTAACATACCATCGAGGGCAAGTGACCATCATGGAATATACACAGGTTTCCCTCTTCTAGGTGGTTTATCAGCCAGTGGGGGTACTGATGACGTCAAACTTGATGATGCACAATTTGCCTGCTGGCTCCAAGCACAGCAGAACCCTGGGTCCACCTTGCACCCTGCGACACAAGAGACCTCAGACATCTCAGTGCTCTGTTCAAGATCTAACAAGACCAAATTGAATTTCAGATACATTATCACTGATAGGAAGCCATGGACGCAGAAAACACTTTTGCTTCTATTTTATTTGAACGCCTTCAGAAAGGACCTGAGAATATGGGTCTTCCTGGGATTTTCCCAAATGTAGTTATGGCTGCCCAGAGATGGGAGAACACTGTCAAGTGCTTAAGACACTGTCACGAGTAGCTGTCAAGAGATGGATGTGGGCGAGCTGTTAGAAGCGTTTCATTGTGGGTTTATTGACAAAATGTACCATGACGGCTCTTGAGTCAGACCATTTCTGTGCTAATAAGCGAAGCATTAGCTCTTATTACTTTCCCATCTCCTCCTCTTGTCATTAGCATTTTGATATATTTACAGTCTTTGAATAAAACAATCCAGTCTATTGCTTTGATTGAAATATATGAACCATTTCTTTTACACAAGTATTATTTAAAATGGAAATCCACTCCTTAGCAATGTAAACGGGAGACTTGGAAGAAGAAGAAATACAAATACATTTTGGGAACTGTCATTTGAAAATGGATTTCATGTCCATTACTACTAGTTAATATTCCTTCGCAAGGACTTTCTACATGTTTTTTGATCCTAAAAGGAATCTGAGGAAATATGGAACATGTTTTTATAAAAGCTAGAGCAATAAAATAAAACAGAAAGTCTAGAACCTCAACAACCAGAATTGGTATTAAAAGAGCAAACGCCTGTCCTGGCAGAAAGCGTGAAACCCAACGTGAAATGAAGGCGACAGCACAGTGGCCCATAAACCGGCCCCAGGAGAGACATCTGGGAAGCCAGAGACATCTGGGAACCACGCTGGGGAGACCATGGTTTCTTGTGGGTTCTGAAGCCGCTGAACTGCCCTAGAGATCCATCTCCACATCCTTCTGGTTGACTCTTTCCAAGACGCCCCAGACCTACTTTGCATTCCCATCCTTAAGACAACACCTTTGCCCCCAGCTGTCAACTGCCCTCACACAACCCCTAGTCAATCCTACTTCTAATCCTGAATAGGCAACAGCACCTCATCTAGACCAGATCCTGCCTGCATAGACTCAACTGCGAACTTTTCAGTGGAAACTCAAGCCCACCCCGGCTCTTTTTCTCCCCTCTAAATTCACGTGAACACCTAACTCGAGTTCCTTTAACTGGTTTTGTTAGGGGCAAGGTCGTCGTGAAGGGATTACACGAATAGGTTTATGGACTCCAACCCCCCTCCAGACCAACGATATCCCGAAACCACAAATCCTATAAGACCATTATCGAAGAGTGGGTCGCTGGGACCTGAGGGTGGAGTTAAGCATCCAGGCTGGCTATAAAACCAGACTTGTGGGCCTTGGGGGCTCTCTTCATTAGGAGCCAGCTCTCAGTGTGCTGTTGGGTTCCAGTCTGGAGAGTCTGGTAGGACATTTACGAATTTGTCTCCCCTTCTTCTCCCTGTGTTATTCATTACTTTATTTCCCCTTCTTTTGTAGCTAAAACCCTGTATTAACCTGTGTTGTGTGTGCTGCAGTTGGGGCATTGTAAGTGCCTTTTGAGCGCGTGGGTGAGGACCCAGCCAGGCCAACCCATTTTATATTAGAATTGCCCTGTAACAGTTTCCCTTCAGAGGAAATTGCTGAGATGTCATCATTTCAACAATTTAGGTCTCATGCTTGCTACCCCGAGACCAGCACTGTTCACGGCGGCACAGACACGGGGACGTTTGTCTGCTGTGAAGTTCACTGTCAGCTCTAAACCGTCCTGGACCCCCACATCACGCCCTTCTCACAAGGGATGCGTGAGGTTGGCAGCTGACTGTGCAAGTTTTCCCAATTCACTCAACCCTGAAAATGTGAGAAATCTCTGCCAGAGCCCTATGGCTGAGGACTTTCTGGCCCACTTTGTAAAAGCCTCTCCGGTCCATGATCATTAAATCAAATCAAACTGACTCCTAATCATGCCACGGCCAGGGGATCATTTTTGCCATCATGGCTTTTTTGGGGGTGGAGGGGGGTGCAGATGGGGATGAAAGGGAATAGGAGAATATTCATATAACATATAATGTCTATAAATCACCACCCATGACACTTCATCCCCTGACTAATCAGGGCAAAATTCTTTACAAAATGCAGGAGTTAATCTCCATGAATAGCGCAGTTACATGGAAACAGAGGCCTGGAGAAGTTGCTCTAATTTGCTCAAGCAGAAACTTGTTAGTTTAAGCACTGACTGAGCAGCATTTTAACTAAGGCTTTTGTGTCTCTGAAGCTGTGTGGAAGCACCCGTGGGAGCGCATAAAGCTCGGTGTCCTGACTGGGATGTTCAAGGCAACTCTGGTTTATTTGTAAACTACTTTCGTTCCCTAATTTACCACCCAGATTGCTTCAGAGAACAACATGTCAGGTCCCAAAGTAAGATTCTTTCGTGGGGAAGAAATACTTGCCAGGGCATCAAACTGTCTTCTCCAGGTAAAGAACAATTTCCATGTGAAGAATCCTAACTGTGGGTCTGATGGCGGATGAAACAATTGAAAAACTAGAAAGCAGGCACCTTAAGACCAGAGATGTGGCTCACACAGGAGGTAGGGGAGAAGGGGTTACCAGCCAGTAACCCAACTATAGAAACAAAGATCCTTCAGCGACAATGACTGCTATGGGGCGTGTCAGACCAAAAGTAAAGGTGGGAGAGTGAGCTCTATCTCCAGATCTC
Source organism: Galemys pyrenaicus (assembly GCA_019455555.1). NCBI lineage: Eukaryota > Metazoa > Chordata > Mammalia > Eulipotyphla > Talpidae > Galemys > Galemys pyrenaicus. The sequence goes on from JAGFMF010011501.1 coordinate 22,146,683, forward strand.
CGACCCAATGTAAAAATTCTACAGAGTTGGTTAAAAGTCAGCAAGCAAGCCACTCCGTGAAGGAGTGAGCCCCTCCCAAGGAGAAGACTGTATCTGTGCAGTCTCTGCACTGGCTGGGGGCAGCCATTCTTCTGCCTACCTGTAATTATGCAGGTGCTTCTCTTCAGCTCTCTCCTCTGCAGGGCAGCAGCCTTCCTGCCTGCCTGTGACCTGTACCATGCCGGGGGCATCTCTTCACTGACCTCCCTCAGTGGAGGCAGCTCTCCTTAAAGGCACCAGCCTGCAACCATGCAGGCCTCTCAGCAAACCTGTCCCTTTTGGGGCAGCTCTTCCTGCCCGCTTGTGTCTATACAAGTGTCATGTACTCTTCTGTCCCTTTCCCTAATAAACCTGCTCTTTATTTACTTTTTTAAGATTTATTTATTTATGCATACAAGCACTGGGGTATAGGCCAGAGGTGTGGGAGGGTGAGAGGATTCACCACAGACAGAGCGGGGAGCAGAACAGGCAGATCAACAGAAGTACACTGCTGAGAGGAGCAGCGGGCACAGCAGGAGAGGTCTGCTGCGCCCTGTGGGTCCCCTCCCTGGCCGGCAGGCAGCAGGGATCGAACTCGTGCTGCAGTGGCTGAGGTTTGCTTCATAGTGTGTTGCTTAACCCACTGCGCCACCAGGGAGACCCTAAACCTGCTCTTTAAAATAGCCAGTGTCTCTGCCTTATGGAGAAACTCTTCTGGGGAACTTGCCACGTGGTGCTGAACAGGGAGTTCTGGTGAAACCTTTCCCAGAGTGAACCCAAGAACCCTGCTCTCCAAGCCCACTTACTCCAAAAATGACACCAGGTCCACCCTCATTTAAATGAAGCTTCAGATTCTCCATAGCTGGCTGAGACAGTCCCAAAATTTGTGATCACATGAATAGGTTGTTTCAGGAATAAAACCTGCTGACCTATATAAAATAACTTATAGCACAGATGGTGTTCTGTTGAATCAGCAATGATAAATCTTTTTACCCTGCACTCAATTATTAGAGGACCAGCGTGCAAACGTTCACACTCCACATGGGAAAGTTTGCTCACTTCAGATAAGCAGGGGCATTGCTGCTGGATCGTTACTTGAGAAAAGGAAAGTTTCTTAGTTTATGTAGGGAGATGTGAGAAGGAATGAAAAAAAATTACTTATAGAAACGCTTTTTTCATTGATACAATGCAAAGTCTAATATGTAGTTTTATATGTGTTTAAAAGGCAGATGTAGTAAGAGGGTCCTTCAAATTGCATTTGGAGGGACAGAAATGGGAACATGAGGTAAAAGCTCTCTAGTGAGGGAAAAAGAGATGATGTTTCAAAGATTAAAATGACCTGGCAACTTCATCAGATGTTTTGAAAATTAAGGATGGTGCCGGAATCCCCCATGGGGTTCGAGTGCCCAGGTCTTCGGATAACCCACACCAAACTTAAGGTGTACCCGATTGGGTTAGATGTTGTATTTAGAGTGATTACTAACACTTTTGTGTGTCTGTGAAAAGTTTGTGAAAAATCACTAAATAGAGGAACCGTGGACTCTGGGAATTTTTCTAAGCGTCACAGTTTTCTTCTGTGCTTCCAAGCACATTTCTTGTTGGAAATCCCTCAGGGTCAAGGAAACAGCCTCCCAATTCACGTCTTCCCATTCAGGTCCTCCCAGTCCTTGCTGAGCTAACTCCTGAGAGCAGAGGTGGCCTCAGCTGTGGCTGGAGAAGGCCCAACTCTCGTCCGAGAGCTTCTGACTTACTGAACTTGGACGCGGAGAGTTGTGGCCTGCTGTTCTGAGCCAGAGGCCCTTCCTCCTTCGTTGGAAAAGGAAGAGAACCCTTGGTTTTCAATGGAAATGAAAGATCAATTTTTCTAGAGGTCTTGTTTATAAAGAGCCTGCAATAATATTTATATGACATTTAAATATAGCCTGAGGAATCCTAAATGTATCTGGTCAATAAGCTACGAGTGCTTTTACTTCAGTTAATTTTGCTTTTTCCTGTTGCTGTTTCTCAGTATTATTTGGAGATACAGAGAAAATAAGTTTTTCGTAGTGTGTGTGTTCGTGTGTGTGGAATGAGGGGGAGAGACCTGTATCTCTGACAAGCATTGCATGAATCTTCCTTCTGATGTTTACAATCAAAGTTCATTGTGGACAACTGAATCCTCTTTGTTCCCACGTCCTTATGTTCCTTTAAAGGTCATGTTCCTACCCAAGAGTAAGAACATTCACTTCTTATCCATGATAATTCTTTTTTTTTTTTCAAGTGACATGCCCTTCAGAGGACAAATTGCTTTATTAAATATGTGTTTATGTGAGTTCTATCCCTACCACCAGCCCGGGAGCTGACCCACAAGGCACAGCAGACCTCTCCTGTTTACCCACTGCTCCCCTCAGCAGTGTGTTTCAGTCCATCTGCCTGTTCTGCTCCCCACTCTGTCTCTGGTGAATCCTCTCACCTCCCGTGACTCTGGCCTTGCCCCAGTTCTTGTATGCATAAAATAATAAATCTTTAAAAAAATAAATATGTGTATATGTTACTTTTTAGTATAGATTCTTGACTTGGTAATGTATGCATATATTTGATAATGTATATATTCTTTTGTGCTGCTATCTTCCATGACAATAGTTGGTGCTCACTGACCATCTCTTTCTTTTATTCAATCAACAAACAAAGCACAAAGATACTCTCACTGTGTTCTGGTAGCTCCTGGAGGTTACAGTGTGTGGGCGAGATCTAGTCTAGAAAAGAAAGAGCCGTTTGTCTAACTTGACCTTAAAATGGGTCACAAACTTAGAGTTAAACACCCATGGGTCACTTTGTAAAGTGGCTTCATACGTATTTGTGATATTCAGAATCACCAGTGTTAGAAAAATAGAATTAGAAAAACAGATATAATTCCCATTTTATGGATGCAGAAGGAGAGTCAAAAATTAACTTCAGTGGTGGAACCAGAAATAGAACTAATTTTCAATTCATTTTAATTCTTAATATTAATCCTTTCAATTACAATAAAAGTTACACTAAAATTTATATCATTATTTACTTTTTCAGACATAGTTTTTTCGAGTTTTTAATCTAAATGTTAAATAACATCAGCGAAATTCATAAAATCATTGTATCAAGTGTGCCCCACGGAATTTGTCATTTGTACTGCTGATCAGGTTTTTAATAAAATATTGATAAAATATTACGCTATAGCATACATTTCAGGTGTGCCTTGTAAAAACTCAACCCCTGCATTAAGGCCACTAAGCTCACCACTGAAGTCCATGTTCCCCTATCCAGCTGACTGTTACCTGATTTACCCTCCTCCTTCCCTCTGGTAACCACTAGTTGCTCTTATAGATTAAAAGTTCGTTTTTGTTTTATTCAGCTTATCTGTTTGTTTGGTTTCTCTACATACCCTATATGGTAACAGGGTTGTTTTTTAATGTTTTAAAAAAAGATTATTTATTTATACAAGAGCTGGGGTGCAGGCCAGAGCTGCAAGGGCAAGGGTGAGAGGACTCACTAGAAACAGAGTGGGGAACAGAGCAGGCAGATCTATTGAAATCCACTGCTGATGGAGCAGCAGGGAGACAGGAGAGGTCTGCTGCGCCCTGTGGGTCTGCTCCCTGGCTGGGGATCGAACTCGTGCTGCAGTGACTGCAGATACCTTAGTAGTGCCAAGACTTCAACCCCTGGGCCACCAGGGAGGCCGTTTTTTAACTTTGAAGATGACCTTCTGAGCTCAATACACAAGCAGATCTAGATACCTCGCAAAGGCATAAAGAATCAGAATGAGATTGTTCTGGAATTTTCCGGTTCTCCACTCCCGGGCTGGGACTCAGCACATGAATACACACATTGGGGCCTCCTTAGCCCCAGACATGGCAGGAGGGGGCGGGTCCAGGCTCCCTGCTGTCAGGCTTCTGCACCTCCTCCCTGTGCTTTCCTTATAAATCAGCCAAGGACCTGGCTGGCTCCAAACCCACAGAAGCAGAGGGCCAAGCAGGATATCCAGCCGAGGGCAGAGGCCATGGTATCCTAAACCCTTCCAGAAAGCAAAGCCTTTTAAAATTCTTCCTGGGCCCATGTTCTTGCTTTGTTTCCACGATCTTTTCTTTTTCTCATTCATCGTTCTCCCACACACTCTCAGTCAGGAGAAGTATCCTCTTCATCAGAATAACTCCGGTTACTCAATGCTTAAGGAAGATGAGCTCTCTGGGCTTTTATCTCTTTCTGCCTGGAGATGCACACCGCATAGGCAAATTTACAAAGGGGACTCACAGGAAATTGGGGTGATATTTTCTTTCAAGTGTAAAAAAATGCATACCTGTAGGCAGGCGGTGGAAAGGAATAAGAACAATAATAATAATAATAACAATAAAGACACAAAAACCAAAAATGAAAAGACAAGGACAAATTGGGGACACTTGGTGGGGAGGGAAGAGGGGAGGGTTGAGGGAAGATGGGAGCACGGGGGACTGAGGTGAAGGTGCACTGGTGATATGGTGATGAGGAATACATGGGGATTACAATGGATGTCAAATATATAAATTAAAGGGAAAAAATAGAATAAAAAACAAAAACAAACAAACAAAAAGAATGTAACTGCTGACCTACCAGTACGAAGCTGTTCCGTAAATTATTCCCCTTTGAAAACGGGAATTACTGCCTTTTCCACGAGATGTGAAATGAAAGTTACGTGCAGTAACATTAGATGACTCACCGGGCAACGTTCTCCCCGCTAACCAAAAGAAGTCAACGAAGAACAAATAGCATTTCTGTAATCCTAGCGTTTGTCACTTAAAAAAGCAAAATTAAAGTTCTGCGTGTCCTTCCCTGCGTCTGAAAATAAGATGCTGCTGTTGTGAAAAGCACAGAGCCCTGAGGGTTGGTAAAAGCCAAGGAGGCAGTCACCGCTGCCACGTGTTTTCACAGCATGGTCTTGGCTGTTATTGTTCAGAGTTAACTGTAGAGACTCATACATGAGACAAGAAATAAAATTGATAAAATATTCCCTAGGGTAGCTTTAAAAAGTGAGTTGTTGGGTTGCCTCTGGTGGCCTAGGGTTTAAGTCTCAGCACTATCATCGCTGAGGCCTGAGTTGGATCCCTGGCCAGGGAGCTGACTGACCCACATGGTGCAGCAGACGTCTCCTGTGGCCCGCTGCTCCCCGCTGCAGTGCGTTTCAGTGGCTCTGCCTGTTCTGCTCCCCACTGTCTCTGGTGAGTCCTCTCATCCCCCCTACACCTCTGGCCTACACCCCAGTTCTTCCACACCAGAATTAATGAAAACAGACTAAAATTTAAAATTAATTCAAAAATTTAAAAATTAAATAAAAATTTAAAATAAATTTTAAAAATTTAAGAATAAAATTACCCTTTCAATCATTTCTCACTCCTTAGAAGAACTATTTCCTTGGAAGACTAGAGGAAGGAAGATAGAGCAAGGAGGGTTAATAGACACATGAGGAGGCAACTTCTGTATGTGAGGTTAACACTTGGGCCAGATCATCCTTTAACACCATCCCATCTACATGTGAAGATTATTTTGAACAATCACCTCAAAAAATTGTATTCTGACAAAAAAGAAATGTCAAGAATGAATATTTTTTAATGAACTTCTTATATAATTATGCCAGTAAAAAATTGAAAAAAGTTTTTATTAAAATTTCCATTTTACTTAATTTAAATTAAATGTTCAGGTAGCAAAGAGGGAAAAGTGATGAACTTACAGTTTTTTTTTTTTTAAAAGATTTATTTATTTATGCATACAAGCACTGGGGTACAGGCCAGAGGTGTGGGGGGGGGGGAGTGGTGAGAGGATTCACCACAGAGAGCGGGGAGCAGAACAGGCAGATCAACGGAAGTACACTGCTGAGGGGAGCAGCGGGCACAGCAGGAGAGGTCTGCCACGCCATGTGGGTCCCCTCTCTGGCCGGCAGCAGGGATCGAACTCGTGCTGCAGCGGCTGCGGTTTGCTTCATAGTGTGATGCTTAACCCACTGCGCCACCAGGGGAGGCCCTGAACTTACAGTTTTAAATTGTATTACAATATTGTCTTGAAAAAGATAAATCTTATACTGAAGTATTAGTCTACAAAGTAATGAAGAACATTATAATTTCACTTTAATCCATTTTTGTCAATGTTAAGGAGAGGAGTATGCTAAGAGAAATAAGGCAGATGGAGAAAGACAAATAATAGATGGTTTCACTCACATGTGGAGTATAGAGAAATAAAACAAAGGATCAAACCAAACTGAATAAAAAATAAAATTAAAATAAAATCTAGCTGTAAAGCAGAGAATACCAAAGGGGGAGGGTTGTTTGTGATGGAAAATAAAGGGAGAAGGGACCCATGGACTGTGGTGAAGTACTATGGGTGCCTTGGTGGTGGTATGGTGTGGTGATATACATGTGAAGATGTGTGAGCCTTTGTGAATCATTGTTATGAATTAACGTTACCTGAATAGAAAAAGAAATTGCTTTATTGCTTTTGTATCTCTACTCATCTGATCGATGAATGTGCTTTATTAATTTTTATTACAAAATGTTTCTTTCACAGGTAACAACATACAAAAAATAGTTAACAAAAGTCTTAAAGGTAAGGAAAGTTTGGCAGAAATTCATAAAAATTCCACTTCATAATCATTCCAGAAATTACACACTACTTAGATCTTTGTTTCTTCTGAGTCAATTGTCAGCTCAATCAGATAGCTCTGTAGTTGAAATATTTCCATCAAAATCTCACCAGAAAATTCATTACATTCTTCTGTTATATTTGGAAGATACTTTGACGTTTTCTTTCTCCTACAAAAATCAAACAAAATGACTAAATGGTTTTACTTGATTCATTGATTTAGAACAAGTGTCCGGTTCCTGGTGAAAATGATTAAGACATTCAAACATTGTCTTTTTGGTATCTTGGGTAACACAAGACAATCATCATCTGTCATTTCTCCTGGTATTTTTCTGGGAAATTTGATTCTTTTTCTATATATAAATTCTACTTCCTTACATGTATTTTTTTTTCTTATTCATAGTCAGTGTCATTCTTCAAGAGTAAAGTCCAAGATGTCACATTGTCCATTGTCCAAATCTGACTCTGGCTGTTTACAAATTTGTGTCTAATTAGCCACATCTAAAACATCATGTCAGAAAAAAATAACTCAGGAAAGAAAAAGTATGTAGGAGTTGGAGACATTCAGTGTGAATAATCAAGCTCAAATGATTCCCAAACTTTTTCAATGTGCTTTTGAAATGAACATGTGACTGAGACTGTGTTTTGGGGGTCAACTGTACAATTGGAAGTCCTCCAAATTGGGGACCATTTGGGACACTGTATTTATGAAAGGGAAAGATAAGAAAAAGGTGCCCAATTACAGCATGCTTGTGTATTAGTGAAAGTCAGCAGTAACTTCAGAAAATGATAAGAAGTTGAACTACAGAAGAGATTTTTTGGTGGAGTATTCCACTCCTGGTTTAGCCAATACAGCAGTGTTACAGGGCAGGGAGAGGAGCACCCAGAACCCCCAAGCCTGCCCTTTCCGAATGGGTTATGCCATCCGCCGCATTAAGACAAACACATAAAACTTTTAATGGAAAGGAACTTTAATACAACTAGGGTACAATAAAGAAAAAACAAAGAATATAGTTACTAAGTTAAGCATNNAAAGTTACCCATCTCCTTGAGGGTAAAAGTCCAGCCAAATAGGATTGGCCCAAAGCAAGGCCCAAAAACCTGCCACACATCTAAAGGACCTTTCAGTAGAAACCCATAAAAAATGGTCAGAAAGAGTCAGACAAATCTGGGAGGAAAGGAGCAAAATCAAAATCCAGATGAAAGCTGCCATTGCTAACCTCCCCACGGGGCTCTCGCCCACATCTGTTCCAGCCAGTCCAGGACCAAAAAGCAAGGGGAGTTTCTTCACATGTGGCTCTGCTCCACGTGCCTCCTCCAGGTCTTCTTGCTGTTCTCCATCTTCTTTTCTTCCTTCTTCTCTTCTCTGCAAAAAATCTTCTCCTCCTCAGCTCCACCCACTTAGGGCAGAACCAGGATTTTGAAACTTCCCTTTTTCCTGGAATGACCCTGTTACAGCAGTAGAGAGCCAATATATAGCCCAAACTGACACTGTAATGATAGTTGTCACATCATGGGACAGCAACCTTGGGAGGGCACAGTATGGCGAAAAGACAACTCAAGTCCAAGTGTTACAGGGCAGGGAGAGGGGCACCTCTGAACCCCCCAAACCTGCCCTCTCTGAATGGGTTCTGCCATCCGCTGCATGAAGACAAACAAAGGCCTTTAATGGAAAGGAACTTTAATACAATTGGGAAACAATACAGAAAGGACAAAGAATATAGGTACTAAGTCAAGCATCCAAAGTTACCCATCTCCTTTGTTACAGGGCAGGGAGAGAGGCACCCCAGAACCCCCAAACCTGCTCTTTTTAAATGGGTTTTGCTATTTGCCGTATTAAGGCAAACATATAAGGCTTTTAATGGAAGGGAACTTTAATAAAATTGGGGGATAATATAAAGGATAAAGAATATTGTTATTAATTTAAGCATTTAAAGTTACCCATCTTCTTGAGGGTATAAGTTTAGTTAAATAGGATTGGTTCAAAGTGTAACAGGGTGGTCCCCAGGAAAGGGGGAAGTTCCAGAATCCTGGTTCTGCTCTAAGTGGGTGGAGCTGAGCAGGGATAAGAAGATGCTGGAGAGAGGAGGACAGAAGGAAGGAAGGGAGGAAGAAGGAAGCAGGATGGAGAGCAGCAAGGAGACCTGGAAGAGGCAAGTGAAGTAGAGCCACATGTGAAGAAACTGCGCTTGCTTTTTGTTCTTGGACTGTTAGAACAGATGCAGGGGAGAGATCCATGAGGAGGTTAACATTGGCAGCTTTCATCTTGATTTTGATTTTGCTCTTTTCCTCCCGGATTTGTCTGACTCTTTCTGACCTGTTTCTATGGGACTCCACTGAAAGGTCTTTTAGATGTGTGGCAGGCTTTTGGGCCTTGCTTTTGGGCCAATCCTATTTAGCTAAATTTTTAACCTCAAAGAGATGGGTAACTTTATTCTTTTTTTAAAGATTTACTTATTTATGCATACAAGAACTGGGGTACAGGCCAGAGGTGTTGGGGGTGAGAGGATTCACCAGAGACAGAGCAGGGAGCAGGACAGGCAGATTAACAAAAGTACACTGCTGAGGGGAGCAGTGGGTGATGCAGGAGAGGTCTGCTGCGCCATGTGGGTCCCCTCCCTGGCTGGCGGCAGAGAGGCAGCAGGGATCGAACTCGTGCTGCAGTGGCTGCAGTTTGCTTCATAGTGTGTTGCTTAACCCTCTTCACCACCAGGGAGGCCTGAGATAGGTAACTTTAAATGCTTAATTTAGTAACTATGTTCTTTGTCCTTCTGTATTGTACCCTAATTGTATTAAAGTTCCTTTTCCATTAAAGGTCCTATATGTTTGTCTTAATACAGAGGATGGCAAAACACATTCAGAGAGGGCAGGTTTGGGGATTCTGAGGTGCCCCTCTCCCTGTTCTGTAACAAAATCAAGGCCGAAAAGCTTGCCACAAGGTGGAAGGACTTTTTAGCGGAGACCCATAGAAAAGGGTCAGAAGGAGTTAGACAAATTTGGGAGGAAAAGAGCAAAATTAAAATTAAGATGAAAGCTGCCATTATTAAGTTCCCCACGGTCATGTCGCTCACCCACGTCTGTTCCAACCAGTCCAAGACCAAAACGCAAGCGCAGCTTCTTCACATGTGGCTCTGCTCCACGTGCCTCCTGCAGGTCTCCTTGCTGCTCTCCATCCTGCTTCCTTCTTCCTCCCTTCCTTCTGTGTTCCTCAGTCTCCTCTCTCCAGCATCTTCTTATCCCTGCTCAGCTCCACCCTACTTAGGGCAGAACCGGGATTCTGGAACTTCCCCTTTTTCTGGGGACCCCCCTGTTACACAAATAGGGAGAGAAAGAGAGACCTAGAGGGCTTACACCTCAGGGCGTGCGGCACCTTTTTCCAGGGAAATCTAGTACTTATTGGAAATCAGGTTCAGGGAAGGTGGACAAGTTCGTGGAGGAATATGCATGTGGTGGGAATGTGGATGAGGGGTGCATAAATGGCACAATCTAGAGGGGAGTGAATAGGGCTTGTTGCCTGTAGGGGGGCTCCATTGTTCCTGCTGATCAAAGCACCAGTCTCTAGTCCCTGTTTACACTTAACTTCCTGTCAAGGTGGTCTAGCTGGCAGATACTGGTTTTCCAGTATGTTTCTTATACCAAGACTTTTGTCCAGGTGAGAGACCCCTGCCTGATTCTCCATTTTAACTTGACCAGCAGGAACTCTGGGGGCCAAGAGAATACCCCAAGAACAAGGGGTGCTGAGGAACCCACAAATAATAGAGACCAAACTACATTTTAATTGATGTTATTAATGAGGCCTAAGGGCATGTTAGAAATGGGCAACTTTGGGGAGGTGAATAGGTAAACCAGACCCCCAGAATAGTTAAGGGATGGAACAAAGGAAAGAAAAGTGCCAGGAGATAGGGAAATGCAAATTTCTGAAGAAAAGGCCAGAACATTCAAACACAAAGAAGAGCTAATGGATGCAAATTGAGGTAAATTCCTGAAAAACCTTAACTCCAGATGGAAAATTCCAGGTACAGAAAATTCTAGGTACAAGAAAATTAATTAGGGCCATCAAGGAATAACCAATCACAGAAAGACTAGTAAAATTTTAGAACAATGAGGGAAAGGAAGTATATTTTCCCTAAGACTTGACTCCACCTTGGCTCTCTTGCCCCTCCCAGGTACCATATACTTGGGAGTCTTTATTCTTTATCCTTCTTTTTTTCCTAAATAAAATTTTCTTTAATTTCCAAGATAAAATTTGTTTCTCTTTGCTTACTTATCCAAAAAGTCTGTTAATTCCTTTCTAGGGCTTCAGGAGACAAGGACCCTTGGTAATTACCAGGGTGAGAGGTGGAGGCAGTGGCAGCTGCGGCCAAGGTAACCTCGCTCACTGAGTCTTTACCACTTGCATCCTGAGCACCCCTCTCCCATCCTCATTCAAAGAATTCCACTACTGGCTGTTCCTGGTCCCAGTCCCACTGCTGGATTGTCTTGAGCTGCATGGGGTAGGGGTAGAAGCTTTGAACTAGATGTGCAAAATGAGTTCTGATTTAGATAAATGCATATGACACATATATACATAAATTTTGAAAGCACAGATCACCAATAAAAAAGAGAAAAAGATCTCTGTCCACAGCTACAGCCTCTTCTCCTCTGCTGATGTCTTCCCTGGATGGACATAATACACACAGATTAGGGAATCTGGATAAGATAACATGAAAATATGCCCTATTCCCTCTAGGGCAGCAACCGCAGTGGAGAGGATCACGTCTTCTTTACCCACCTATTTGTCCATGGACACTAAGGTTGTTTTCACTTTCTGACTATCATAAATACTGCTGCAGTGAACTTAAGGAAACATGTATATTTTTGAATTAATGTTTTCATATTTTCAGATTCATACCCAGAAATAAAATAACTAGGTCATATGGTATTTTTAACTTTTTGAGACATCACCATACTATTTTTCATAGTGACTGCAGCAAAGTACATTCCCACCCGTAGATTATAAGGGTTACCTATAATTACATTCGTACCAATACATGTTATTTTCTTGACTTGGTGATAATCATGATTGTAACTGGTGAGAGACAATGTCTCTCCATGGTTCTGATTTGTATTTCCCCAATGATAAGTGATCAGAACACTTATAGCATCTTTCTAAATATCTGTTGATCATTTGTCTGTCTTCTTTGGTGAAATGTGTTTAGATATACAGTACATTTTTTAATTAGGTTATTTTTCATTGTTAAATTGGAAGTTTATATACTTTTTTTTTTTAAAGATTTATTTATTTATACACACAAACACTGGGGTACAGGCCAGAGGTGTGGGGGGGTGAGAGGATTCACCACAGAGAGCAGGGAGCAGAACAGGCAGATCAACTGAAGTACTCTGCTGAGGGGAGCAGCGGGCCCAGCAGGAGAGGTCTGCCCTACCATGTGGGTCCCCTCCCTGGCCGGCAGCTGGGATAGAACTTGTGCTACAGTGACTGCAGTTTGCTTCATAGTGCGCTGCTTAACCCACTGCACCACCAGGGAGGCCCAGTTATTTATATACTTAAGATATGATTACAGATATTTCCTCACATTCAGTTGGTGGGTTTTGTTTTGATGATTTTTTTTTTTTTGACTGCAAAAAGATAGCTTTAAGGTTGATGCAGAAGAGCTATTTATTCTATGTAACTTGTGCTTTTGTTAGGGGGAAAGACCCTCCTGAATGGATTATACAAATAGGTTATGACTTCAATCCCCATTCCAGACCTACAAGATCCAAGGACTACAAATCCCATAAGGTCATTATCAAAAAGCAGATCACTGAAACCTGAAGGTGGAGTTGAGCAGCCAGGCTGAGTATAAAAGCAGACATGTGGGCCTTGGGGGGTCCTTTTTCCTTGGGAGTCAGCTCTCAGCGCACCTTTGGGTTCCAACTCCAAGGAACTGGTAGGATATTTACAGATCTGTATCCCTCTCTTCCCCTTGTGTTATTCACTACACTATTTCTCCTTCCCTTGTAAATAAAACCCTTTATTAACCTTTGTTGTGTGTGCCTGCAGTTTGGGCATTATAAGTGCCGTTCGAGCGCGCGGGTGAGGACCCAGTCAGGCAAACTCATTTTATATTAGGGTTGCCCTGTAACACTTGCAGTCTTTTATTCAAGCATTTAATCCATTTTTAATTCCCTCTTGTGTATGTTGTCAGATTCATTCTTTTGCATATTGTTTATCAGTTTTCCCAGCACCTTTTATTAAAGAGAACTTCCTTTCCCTGTTGCATGTGCTTATATTTTTGTCAAAGATTGGTTGCATATATATGTGTGGGTTTATTGCTAGTATTTTTATTTTCATTATAACACTAATATTGGATCACATTTTAATATAAACAATTGATATTTCCATTAAAGTCTATGTTTTGGTGTTTTGTTTAAAAATCTTTATCTGCCCAAGATGTAAAAGATATTCGTACATATTTGTACTAGGAGGTTAAAATTTTGTTCTTAATATTTAAGCAGTCTTTATCATATTAAATATAAATGAATAAATAATTTTATTGTACAACATGATAGTTTGTAAGATGTTGTTAGATTTCTAAATATAGTCATTTCAGAGATAGATGGATGACTTGGGAACATAGAACAGAGTTTCAAAAATTGTAGTGCATATCACTTTTTCTATTTGTGATTTGTGGTAAATATCTGTGCAAATATTAAGGGAATATTTAAGATTTAAAACATTTGTCAAAATGTTACAGGGCAGGAGCACCCCAGAACCCCCAAGCCTGCCCTTTCCGAATGGGTTCTGCCATCCGCCCAGTAAAGACTAACACATAAAGGAACTTTAATGCAATAAAGGAACTTTAATACAATTAGGGTACAATACAGAAAGGACAAAGAACATAGTGACTAAGTTATGCATCCAAAGTTACCCATCTCCTTGAGGGTAAAAGTTCAGCCACATAGGATTGTCCCAAAGCAAGGCCCAAAAGCCTGCCACACGTCCAAAGGACCTTTCAGTAGTGACCCATAGACAAGGGTCAGGAAGAGTCAGACAAATATGGGAGGAAAAGAGCAACATCAAAATCAAGATGAAAGCTGCCAAGGTTAACCTCCCCGCGGGTCTCCCACCCACATCTGTTCCAACCAGTCCAGGACCAAAAAGCAAGCGCAGTTTCTTCACATGTCCCTCTGCTCCATGTGCCTCCTCCAGGTCTCCTTGCTGTTTTGCCCTCCTGCTTCCTTTTTCCTTCCTTCTCTGCAGAATCTTTTCCTCAGCTCCACCCACTTAGGGCGGAACCAGGATTCTGGAACTTCCCCCTTTCCTGGGAGGACCCTGCTACAGGAAGACCCTGTTACAAAAAGGCAGTCAGATAGTTCTGGACTTTCCTATAAACATATTTACAATGAACTATTAGATTGCTCTCCGTTCATCTCTCCATTAACTCATTAAAATTTATTGAATGTCAATTCTGTATCATCACAGTCCATCAATGCCTATTACGTCTTGTCTTATAGTTAATGAAAACACCTTTGTTTGGAATAATCAAATAGTTTGTATGAAAAAAGATTTTTTTTTTTAAAGATTTATTTATTTATGCATACAAGCACTGGGGTACAGGCCAGAGGTGTGGGGGGAGGTGAGAGGATTCACCAGAGACAGAGCCAGGAGCAGAACAGGCAGATCAACTGAAGTACACTGCTGAGGGGAGCAGTGGGGAGGCAGGAGAGGTCTGCTGCACCCTGTGGGTCCCCTCCCTGGCCGGCGGCAGGGAGGCAGCAGGGATCGAACTCGTGCTGCAGTGGCTGCGGTTAGCTTCATAGTGCATTGCTTAACCCACTGCGCCACCAGGGAGGCCCCGAAAAAAGATTTTAAATACAGATAGTTTCTTTAGGCTGAAGTTATCTTTTGAATTTATTTATTTAGATTTTTTGGGGAAAGATTTATTTATTTATGCATGGAAGAACTGGGGTACAGGCAAGAGGTGTGTGTGTGAGGGGTGAGAGAATCCACCAGACAGAGTGGGGAACAAAACAGACAGATCTACTGAAATACACTGCTGAGGGGAGCAGCAGGCATGGCAGGCGAGGTCTTACTGTGCCATGTGGGTCACCTCCCCAGCTGGGGCCAAGGATCAAATTCATCCTGCAGTGGCTATGGTTTGCTTCATAGTGCATTGCTTAACACACTGTGCTACCAGAGAGGGCCCCAAATTTATTTTTTTTAATATTTTACTTATTAATGAATATAAGAACTTGGGTACAGGCCAGAGGTGTGGGGGGCGGGGGTGGTCAGAGGATCATCAGAGACAGAGCAGAACAGGGAGAATGCCTGAAATACACTGCAGTGGGGGACAGTGGGCAAGGCAGGAGAGGTCTGCTGAACCATGTGGGTCCCCTCCCTGGTGGGGGATCGAACTCATGCTGCAGTGGCTATGGAGGCATCATAGTGAAGTGCTTAAGCCCTTGCACCACCAGAGAGGCTCCATATATTTTGAATTTATTTTGGAAGAATCAGCTGATAATGATGTATCTTCCAATATATTTTTCTTACTGCTTTTCCCCCTTACTTCCTTTGTGGTTTCTGTCTTTCTGGACCCTACGTTCATATGTGCTTTTTAATTGCAAAGAAGTGCCTCATTTTTTTTTTGTTTTGTTGAGGGACATTATTTTAAACCTGCTATTGAGACTTGGTTAATCAATAATTATATTAGCTACATAAACATGCAGAGCAATTGTTTCAAGATTCGTTTTCTGAGACAAAGCGTTCTTTTAATGAGTATTTGTTACAGGGCAGGGAGAGGAGCACCCAGAAGGGTTGCCCTGTAACATATTCATGATAGTCAGCTACTCTGCAGGATTTTGAGATATTTTGGAATAGAAATAAATGAAGAGCAAGGCAAATATAATCAAATTTGATTATAACATAGTTAAAGGTTTTGAAGACAAATAGGCATTGCCTTGCATGGCAGCAACCTTGGGAGTGGTGCAGGATGTAGGAAAAACACCTCCAAGTCCAGGTTGTTTTGAGAGAGAGACTGAGGGTCTACATCTCTGGAGATGTATTGCCCCCCCCTCCCACCAGGGCAAGTCTCACACTTCTTTGGGGGTCAAAATTAGGGAAGATGGGCAGGTCTGTGGTGGAATGCCTGGAGGAATGCACCTGGTAGGGATGTGATCTGGGGTTGCATAATAACCTGACACAAGCCAGGGGAGAGTGAATAGGGGCTATTTCCTGGGGGAAGGTGGGAGGGCTCCATTATTCCAGTTGATGGAAACATCTTATCTCTAGTCCCTGTTTACACTTAACTTCCTGCCAAGGTGGTCTAGCTGGTTATGCTAATCTTGCCATAATATCTGCCTGCTGTTTTCAGCAGATATCCTCATACCAAGACTTTTGTTCTGGAGAGAGGCTCCCTGCCTGACTCTACATCTGGCTTAACCAGCAGCAACTTTGCAAAGCAAAATCCTGAGAACAAGTGGAGCTAGGGTATCCACAAACAGATTAATTCATTTTGATGTTCAAAGACAGTAGGGAATATAGTTCATATCATGTACTGAACTCATGAGTGTATACACACACATAACAACACACACAAACACCCACAAGTTAGAAAAGGATTGTGGTCTCTACTGGCTACTGGAGGTGAAGTAACAGGAAATGAAAAAGACACAAAGGCTCCAGGTTTTATGCACCTGCTACTCACAATATCCCTAAAACCCTAAGTTGGATGTAGCACTTCTAGAATGATTTGTTTCCAGAAAGAGAAAAAGAGAAAATAAATTCAAATTGGCTTTGTATATTGCTACTTACTGATCAACAAATATTCCATAAATAATCAATATTCAATAGTCACTTTTTCTATACCTCCATTTTAATAATGAAGATGAAATTTTGTCACAAGCAGTTGAACAATCCAGGGCCATATTGTAATAGGGTCCTCCCAGGAAAGGGGGAAGTTCCAGAATCCTGGTTCCGCCCTAAGTGGGTGGAGCTAAGGAGGGAAAAGAAGAGAGAAGGAAGAAAGGAAGGAAGGAAGCAGGATGGAGAGCAGCGGGGAGGCTTGGAGAAGGCACGTGGAGCAGAGCCACATGTGAAGAAGCTGCGCTTGCTTCTTGGTCTTGGACTGGTTGGAACAGATGTGGGTGAGAGACCTGCCGGGAGGTTAACCTTGGCAGCTTTCATCTTGATTTTGATGTTGCTCTTTTCCTCCCATATTTGTCTGACTCTTCCTGACCCTTGTCTATGGGTCTCTACTGAAAGGTCCTTTGGACGTGTGGCAGGCTTTTGGGCCTTGCTTTGGGACAATCCTATGTGGCTGAACTTTTACCCTCAAGGAGATGGGTAACTTTGGATGCATAACTTAGTCACTATGTTCTTTGTCCTTTCTGTATTGTACCCTAATTGTATTAAAGTTCCTTTATTGCATTAAAGTTCCTTTATGTGTTAGTCTTTACTGGGCGGATGGCAGAACCCATTCGGAAAGGGCAGGCTTGGGGGTTCTGGGGTGCTCCTCTCCCTGCCCTGTAACAATTTAAGCTTTAGGTGTGCAGAATGACCTCACATCTAGTTCATGACAATCCTCTCTACCTGATTTCCTTGACTAGTTACCTTCATCTTCTTATTCTGAAACAAAGAGCTACCCTCTATCCTCCATACTTCTTCATCTTGCATTCATTTCTTCGCTCTTTCTGAGTTGCAATTTGTTAATTTCCTCACTTCTACTATACAGTTCATTAATTTTTTCTTCCACTATAACTCACACACGGAATTTTAATTAGTCAAAGGCAGTGCAGGTATATTATGAAGCTTTTTGGGGTTCGGCTAGGTGTTGGTTGTCAGCCTTGACTAAATAGACAAGTCTTCATGGAGGTATAAAAATATTGATGCTGAGACTCCACCACAATTAAATTAGAGCACAAATACCAGTAGATATTTAAACTTTGTGTAGTTTCAGTAAGCAGCCAGTTGTGAGGATTATTGGGAAGGGGAAATAGGAAGTTCTCAGCTCCACATCATGATATTGAGGTGACATAAGTATGGGGTCTGATTAGTGCCAAACAGAATAAAATAACAAAATTCACTTACTTTTTTAAAAGATGATAAACTACAATATACTTACTATATATTTCAACATGTAAAAGAGCATATATTTTCAAGAAAAATTTATAATTTAATTTGCTTATGTCGGGCCTCCCCGGTGGCGCAGTGGGTTAAGCAACACACTATGAAGCAAACCGCAGCCACTGCAGCACGAGTTCGATCCCTGCTGCCGGCC
>JAGFMF010011501.1:22164629-22203839 GCA_019455555.1 Galemys pyrenaicus
TGTTCTGCTCCCGCTCTCTGTGGTGAATCCTCTCACCCCCCCCACACCTCTGGCCTGTACCCCAGTGCTTGTACGCATAAATAAATCTTTAAAAAAAAAATAATAATTTGCTTATGTCTGTATTTCCAAAAGTGAAAATCCTGAATGAACAATTGCTTTGTCAGGTGGCAATTCTTTCCTTTTAACTAAATTGATGATATTATATTCTACTATAAAGAGTAGGTTTTGGGCATCTCACAGGAATGTTTAGGAATAATTAATAAATAATGATAATAATACTAGCTATGTTTGAATATCTTCTTTGTGTTGATACTTTAGATTTTTTTTCTAATGTTGACCATATGTTGGGTATAATTAATTTGTTTTACAACCAAGGAAGCAAACGATGGAAAGGTCGACTAGCTGTCCAAGTTTGCACAGCTCGTGAATGATGGAGCTCTGATTCCAGATTTGTAACAGCAGAATGACCCTCAACTTGTTACTTGCCCTTAGCAGGTAGTTATTACCTCTTCGTATCTCTGACCATTATTTACAGATTAGTTTACTGCCCAGAGAATAGCTGTTGCCAGTTCTCTGGGGGGTTTTGGCAGCTACAGTTTGTCATTCTTGGACAATTACATTCACAGGTGTCTCCCTCCTGTAGAGTTTTCCAACAGCTGGTCATAAATTCTTTAATCCTAAAACCTCTATACTCTGAAAATCTCTGTCCTCAATATATTGGATGGCAGCTTGTAGAGAGAAGGTGTTCAACAACTATTTTTGGAACACTTACGTGAAATGAGCAGAGAACGGGCAGTCAGAAATTAATCCCTTAGGGGCAAACATTGGGAAGAAGGTTAGATGTTGATTGCAGTAAATAACATGGAACATGAGCTCAAGAAGCCAATATATTAATAATAAGTAAAAGATTTAAATAATATATATAATTCACAGCACCTCCCAATAGTTTAAAGAGGATTTCTTAATTTCGGAAATGTGTAATAAAAAGAAACTGTGAAAAAATAAAAACATTTTTGACTTCAGAATTTTGTGGATTTTTTTTTTGAGACTAACAAATCTTTCAATTATTTTGTTTATTTGCCTAATAAAATACCTACCTGGGTTTTCACTAATTGTTTAAAATTAATATTTTTTAAAAGAAGGATGTTAGGATCCAAGGCCTGGTTGATAAAGGATAATTCCCTGTGATTTTGAGCCACCTCAGAGGAAAAGGCTTTGACCCTTAATAATAGATGCATACAAAGAAGGAAGATTAACCAGGTGTACCTAACAAGTAAATACCTAGGCTCTTGTTCCTTTTCTCCCCAGTGGCAAAACAGTATGGTGAGTTCTTAAAATATTAAAAATATATCCATCACATGACCCAGAAATTCCACTGGGGAATTGCTTTCCTAGATATCTACCCAAAGAATGCTAAAATACCTATTTGAAGGAATATATACACTCCAATATTCATTGCAACACTATGTAAAATAGCGAAGTTATGGAAATAGCCTAAGTGTCCAAGGACAGAGGAATGGAGGAGAAAAATGTGGTGTATGTATACACACACACACAATGGAATACTACTCAGCTATAAAAAGGATAAACTTCCCTTTACAGCAACATGAATAGAAGTGGAGGGGTAATGCCAAGTGAAATAAGTTAGAATGAGAAATACAAATACAGAATAAGCTCACATATATGTGGCACATAGAGAAACATAACACAGGGTCAGTCAAAACCAAAACTATAATGAACTCTTAACATCTGACTGTAAAGAAGCTGAGGTGACCAAAGGTGGAGGGGTGGTGGTGAGTTAGAAATGCGGGAGGAGAAGGGACACAGTGGAACATGTGGAGGATTACTGGGACACTGGTGGTGTCAGCGTGTGACAGTACTTATTTGTAGAGCTTTGAACCTATAACCCCAGAGCAGATACAACGATGTAAACCTTGTTTATGCCCTCAAAGATGCAGTTTCCATGTAAAGTCACATACTGAGGCAACAGGGATTAGAACTTCAATATGTGAATTTGGTAAAAACAATTCAACCTATAACAGATACCTTATGTATTTTCATTCTTTTTTTTAAATTTAAAATAATATTGGTTTACAGTATTGTATGTGATTTAGAGGTATGGGATTAAGTACTCCCTCTTTACTTCAAACATATAATAGCAATAATAATAAAAACTTGTATTTTAAAATACTATGTGTAGTCTAAGCTCCCTAAGTGTGTTATACATATGTACTAACTCTTAACACCTTTGGTAGGTGATATTATCATACTTATTTGAGAAACTTGATCAAAGCCATAGAGTGAGAAAAACCCACGTTGGGCACTTGTTCCTAGATATTTCCCTTAATCACTGCACAGCACAATCTTTTCTGCACTTCTCTGTCTCGTACAAGACCTAGGGTGGGGAAGAGACTGGCTAGTGTCCTACCACTGTTTCTTGGTGAGTCTAGAAGATATTCTCTTGTGTGATATCAGTGCAGTGTTCTAAGTTTTTTGGAACCCAAGAGATTTAGAAATTAACAAACTTGATTTCTTTCATTGTTTGTCATGAACACTATTTGACATTGGTAACTACCTTTTCACTTTTGTCTTTTCTTTTGTGACAGAATCATCGTGTTTGCATTTCTGTTTAGGTCACCATGCTGTCTTGCTCGAGATTAGGATTTCACACCCTTTTCCACTTTCCACTTATCAGGGAGGAATTCTTGAATTAAAAAGTGGGACTCAGTTCACTAACTGACCATAAACTCTGTAATTTACTGATATAAAAACAGTCTAAATAAATGTATTTTAACCAGAAACCTCATAAAGACATACTAGATTATCAACATTGTTTTGTTTTGGAAAATGATCAGGAAAATATTAAAAAAGTAATTAAAACCAGAGGTTAATTTAAAAATGAACTTTTCTGTTCCAGTTAGGTGGAATAAAACTCATTTGAAGCAGATGGAACTGTCTTTTTGAACTCTAGCATTAATGTGATATATATTTCAGTATTTTTTCTTTGCTAGTGGTTTTTTTAATTAATTAATTAATTAATTTTTAAGTTTTATTTTATTTATACAAAGCTGGACTGGGGTACAGGCCAGAGGTGTGGGGGATGAGAGGATTCACCAGAGACAGAGTGGGGAACAGAACAGACAGATCAACTGAAACACACTGCTGAGGGGAGCAGAGGGTGAGGCAGGAGAGTTCTGTTGTGCCATATGGGTCACCACCCCCCAGCTAGCAGCAGGGATGGAACGCGTACTGCAGTGGCTGTGGTTTGCTCCATAATGCATTGCCTAACCCACTGCGCCACCGGGGAGGCCCCATGCTAATGATTTTTATTTAATATTTTTTCTCATAATTTTCTCCTAAGACCTCAAGTTATATTGAAGACATTTATCACAGAACTGAAAACATTTTGCAGATCTTTAATATTACTATTAAAGTGTAAATACAAAAATCAATCATCCTGTAAGGAGAGATTAAAATCTAAACCATATAAATTTATTTGTGTAATTTAACTCCATTTTTTATGCGGAACTATGTTCTAAGGACATTTTCTAAATAAAATTTTATTTTATTAATACTTAGGTAATTTCAAGTAAAGCAACAATCAGACAAATAAATAATTACAAACTTCAGTCACCATTTCATACTTAACAGTTAATAAAAATATTCATACCACATATTTATATTTATAAAACCTAATGCTTACAAATGAGGCTTGTAGATTTATCCTCAGCATAGATATTAGGTCAACTAGTGCATTCCTATTATTTTTGTAATTTTGGTATATAGAACTTTTTGTTTTCTATATGATTTATAAAGTAATGCATGAAAAACGATTATTAATATATTTTGGATATGCAAAACACAAAGATAAAACAATATATCATCAATAACTGAAGGGGATGGAGGACAGAGATTTGTAGAAACCTATATTTTTGTATGTGATTGAAATTTGAGCTGGTTTAACTTTAAATAATTGTGCTACGATTTTAATATGTTAAGGGTAATCCCCATGGTAAACTTGAAGAAAATAGCTAGAGGATATACACAAAAACAAAGTAAGAAAATAAGTTTAAATTTCCACTAGAAAATATCAAATAAACAGAACAAGACATTTATGCAGGAAAAGTGGAACAAAAAAGCTGTAACATATAGACAACAAATAAATTGACAAAAGTAATTACTTTCTAATATAATCTTTAAAAAGAATAAAGGAGGAGGACTGAAACTTCCTGATTTCAAAATGTTCTACAAAGTTCCAATAATCAAAACAGCATGGTAATGGCACAAAGCTATAACCTATGGCCCAAAGGTCTTAAGTTGAAAGCAGAACAATACACCCTCACATGCATGGGCAAAGGATTCCCCATTAAACAAGCTTGTCAAGACCTTTCAGTGGGGGAAAAGACAATCTTTTCAATAAACGATATCTGGAAACTGCATATGCACATGGAAAAGAACAAAGAGTGCCAAACCCCCCAAAACAAAGAATTCAATGAAAAATCTATGAAGAAATGATTGTTTCTTCAAAGGAGGTATAAAAATGGCTTAAAATTGCATGAAAAGAATCTCTGCATCATTAAATTTATTCAGGATATGCAGATCAGAAACACAATGAGGTATCACTTAATACCCATTGAAATAGCCACTATTTAAAAACAAAACAAAAGGGAAAGTTCCAAATGTTAGTGAGAATATGGACTGCTGGTGGCAATGTAAATGTCGCAGTTGCTATGGAAACCAGTGTGGAGAGTTCCTCAAACAAAATGAAAGAACACTATTTGATCCCAACATTTTATTTCTGGATGTATATGCCAAAGAACTGAAAGCAAGAACATAAATATATGTGTATCCTCACATTCATCACAGCTGTGTTCATAATGTGTAGAAAACGACTCCATCATCCCCAGAAGGGTCATGTAGCAATACCTTGTGGTATAGACTTAGGGTGGGATAGTCAGTCCGAAGAAGGAAGTTCTAACCCATGTTATGAAGGAAATGAATCTTGAAAACACCACAGTATGGGAACCAAACCAGCACAAAAAGACAAACATTGTGTGACTGTTTATACATGGTATCTAGAGAGGTCAAATTCATTGTGACAGTGGTTTCTAAGGGCTGAGGGTTTTCTCTTCTACTACTGTGGGAGAGCAGGACTTCAATGGACTTAATGCTTGTAACTTATACACCGAAAAATAGTCAAACCATAAAACTTTTTATGTATTTTTGCCACAACTAAAACGTCACTCTTTTCTTTTTCAAAAAAGTTAAATGTTTGTTAGAATTTTCAAACAATACAGAAGTACTTAAAGTAAAAAGAAAACCATACTTAACTCCCTTTCAATCCTCCAAAGATTCTTTGAAATGACGAGATTTAAACTAATGTTACTTTCGCCTGAATTCCTTAAGGGAAAAACACAGGCAGTGTGTAGGAAGTACTAGTAAAAATAACAAAAATAGGAGACTGATAAAGAGGAAGATAAAATATCTATGACAAAAGAGCAGTTAGTTACATGGGATCATACGTGTTTATCCAAACACAAGGCTTAGGCGGAACTGGAATTCTTTGTCTATGGTTCAATAATATCTGAAGCACAGATGGGCCTCTTTGGCTCTTCACACACGTAGAATGTGTTGTGTGTTTATAAGATAGTCCCTTGTGGCATGGCAACGCATTTCTGTTTTATTTAGAACTTAACTCGATAGCTCCTTCATCTTGAACATTTTTAAGTTAATATCTCAGTCAATCACATGACTATGTAATTTAGGGAGCAAACGTCACCTCCCCACTTCTTACATTGAGCACATGCTTCTCTCCACCAATGCTCCAGTGCTAATGCCACAAACCCTACCTACCCTTCCCACTTCCTTCCTCTCTTCCATCCCCACTGGTCACCAGTATAGTTTTCAGACTCTAAAAATTATTTTGCTGTTTTGTTAGTCTGGTTTTGTTGTTGTTATTTGTTATTTATACTCCACAGATGACTGAAACCATCAGTAACTGTCTTTCACTTAGTGCAATCACCTCAAAGACCTGTCTTAACTTCACTAACATGCCTTAGGCAGAAGCTTGACTAAATATGTTCATACTGAGTCTGGTCTACTTATTTGTAGTTCACCAGGAGTTCAGAAATGCTGAGCTCTTAATCACTATCATTCTTAACTGTACATTCAGTCAAATATTATACCCTATTTATTCAAGGTGTTATCCATTGTCTACGTATTCTTACCCCTTTTTGTTACCCTAATTTGAAATTTCCCTTCCCTTTTACTTCTCCCACTTGTCCTACCCAAGGGAAGACCTTTTGGTAGTGTACAGACTGAGGGAGGCCTGAAGACCCCCAAACTTGCATAATCTAAGTCCACCATTTGCCACATAAAGACAAAGTATATTCTTAGTGTGAAAGAACTTTAATTGGATAATAGATCAGTGGACACAGAGAGAGGAGAGAAGAAAGTAAAATAATTCCCTAATAAAATACCCAAAGTTACCCCTGATGGGTAAATGTCCATCCAAACAGTGTTGGTCTAAATCAGGTCCACTGAAGCCCAAAAACTTACCACAGTCTAAAGTACACCCTTGCAGTGAACAAGAAAGGAGCAGAAGGGGCCAGGAAAGTATGGGATGAAAGGAATAAAGTCCAAGTCCAAATGAAGATAATAAACAGCTGCCATTGTCAACCTCCCCATGGGTTTCTCACTCATGTCTCTTCCAAGTGTCTCTACATGTCTTAAATCCACGCATCTCCTTCCATGTCTCCCAGGTCCCTGGTGCAAGATCAAGCAAAATCAAGGTCTTCTTCACATATTTCTTTGCTCCACATGTCTCTTCCAACTCTTCTTCCAAGTCTACTTCAGTCTCCTTTCACCACACAGCTTTACCCTTCTTTGGGGGCTGGGGACAGGGAACATGGAACTTCCCCCTTTCATGGAAGTTCCTCTGTAACACCTTCTCTCTGGAGCCTCCCCCACTACTACAGGGCATGTGCACACTCCATCACAGGGCTTGGTCCTATGTCCTTGAAGTGAATATTTCTTTTACCATTGATAGTTGCATGGAGACTACATTTGGGTCAACTACCACAACAAACAGTTGTGGTTGTTAATTTAATTGGGTAACCTTCTTTATTCCAACTGTAACTTCAAGAAATTTCCTAGATCAACCGTTTTATGATTGAAAAAAATTAGTCCTAGTATTCAAGTAAAAAACCCAAGTGCATATGGTTTTAAGTGGAAGGATTGGAGCTGAGTCATAGGCCATCTTGGCCCATAGTTTGAACTGCTGAATTATAGTGGCTGAATCCAGACACCTGGCACTTACATGAGTAAAATGAATTTTGTTCCACAAAACATGAATATGAAGATTACAAATTATTCTTCAGAACAAGAAAAGAGAAAGGACAAGTACATCTCAGTCATAGAAAAATTGTCATATTGGAGGTCTTGGAGAATAATGTACTAGCTTCCTGCTACCTCATCCATCTCTCCTTTATGACACCATTATTCACTTAGTACTCACACCAGAGTAGTAGTCCGAAACTGCTCTGCTGTCATTTCTCATTTACCTGTCGCACATCCCACAAAGTAATGGAAAGAAAATAATCATGTTGCCATTTTACTTCATTCAAAACTAAGGACTGAACAATGGATTCCTTCTCTACTATGACGTTTTATTTTTCAGTTGAATTAATCCTTGGAATTGAAAATGTTCAATGGCATCTCTGAGAACACATTGCTCTTTGTGGATGTGGCTGCCAATACATGGAGGTGTAAGTGGGAATATGAAGAACTGAATCCTTCCATGTAGAACTAACATTTCAGTCATTTAGCATTCCCCATAATCACCCATATCCAGCAGAAAATGATCAGTGGGTGTGAGACTAGAAGCAGATCAAGACATATGTGTTTTTGATTGATTATGATCAAGTAAATGATTAAAATATACTAGAAATAGTTGAGAAGGTATTTTTAACCCAGAGAGACTGAAAATTCTATTGGTTCATCAGTTTGTATTTGAACAGTGCTAATGTTCTGAGAAAGGATCACATATATGTTGTGATATGCACAAAATCAGTTCTAAAAGCACAGGATTTATTTAAATCTCACTATGGGATGAGATAAGCCTTTAGGTAAGCTAAAGATGAAAGGAATTAAGAAAACATTAGTGGGCCATTCTCTTGGGCAAACAGTATGAAGTTTCTTCAAAATATCTTAAAAATAGAGCTACCGTATAGTCCAGCAATTCCACTCCCAGGTACCTATAGGAAGCATACAGAAACACTAATTCAAGGGAATATTTGAACTTCTGTGTTTATTGCAACACTATCTATTCACAACCACTGTGGAAATAGCTAGAGTGTACAAGGACAGGTGAGTGGACTAAGAAGATGTGATATATATGTGCACAGGGGAACACTACTCAGCTAAACAATGGTGAAATATTGACATTTGAAACAACATGGATGGAACTGGGGAGGGGTATATGTGAAGTGAAATGTCAGAGGGAGAAAGACAACTATCAGATGACTTCATTCATATTTAGAAAATAAAGCAAATGAACATACAAAATGAAATTACAAATTCTAGAAACATGACTCAGAATTGGGTCTATTAGAAGGGGAGGAGGAAGGTGAAGGTGAAAGGGACCCAGTGGACGATGGTGTAGGACTTAGGTAATATGGTGTTGGGTGTGTTGTGGTAATATATCTGAAGAGGTATGAACCTCTACTCCTAAATCATACACAATGTTGCAAACCATCATTACCTCAATTAAAAAAAACCCAAAACAATAAAAATAAAATATTTGTGGAAGAAAGTAACATTGGTGATAACTTTTTTTTTTTGAAGATTTATTTATGCGTACAAGCACTGGAGTAAAGGCCAGAGGTGTGGGAGGTGAGAGGATTCATCACAGAGAGCGGGGAGCAGAACAGGCAGATCAACGGAAGTACATTGCTAAGGGAAGCAGCGGGCACAGCAGAAGAGGTCTGCCGCGCCATGTGGGTCTCCTCCCTAGCAGGGATCAAACTCGTGCTGCAGTGACTGCGGTTTGCTTCATAGTGTGTTGCTTAACCCACTGAGCCACCAGGGAGGCCCAACATTGGTGATAACTTAAGGGAAACTATCCACTAGGCAACATTAGAGAATAGACCAATGAAACACACAGATGGGGAGTATGAGCTGAGTTCAGTGATCTAAATAGATAATCACTTTAATCTCTGTGCCTCCATAGAAATTTAGTCTAAACTCTCGTCAAGTGGCTATATGGTACTGTGTTTGGATAATGATGATGAGATTTTAACAGGGTTTTTAATTTATTACTTTTAAGAGTACTCAAAATTAAATTATGTTATATATTCATATAGCGCTCATGAATATCAAAGGGACTTTCTTTATAAAGAAAATTATTCTCTGTAGAAATGTAAGATGGAGTCCCCACCAGTCTTTAGAACAGTCATTCAAGCTAGCATTTTTAAGGCCGATTAACATAGAATTTATATATATGTTAAGTTTTGAATCCCAGTTATTAGAAAACCCTTGTATGAAGAATAATTTTTCTCATGACTGTTTTTTTTTTTTTTCAATAAAAGATGTGGTAATTGTGCTCTCACAAATTTAGTTGCTTTTTTATCTCTCTTAACCGAAGTATTTTTTTTTAATTTATTTATTTATTTATTTATTTATTTATTTATTTATTTATTTATTTATTTATTTATTTATGCATACAAGCACTGGGGTACAGGCCAGAGGTGTGGAGGGGGGTGAGAGGATTCACCACAGAGAGTGGGGAGCAGAACAGGCAGATCAACGGAAATACACTGCTGAGGGGAGCAGCGGACACAGCAGGAGAGGTCTGCCGCGCCATGTGGGTCCCCTCTCTGGCCGGCAGTAGGGGTCGAACTTGTGCTGCAGTGGCTGAGGTTTTGCTTCATAGTGCGTTGCTTAACCCAGTGCGCCACCAGGAGGCCCCTTAACCGAAGTATTTCAAGCTTCTCTCTGGCTTTGAAGCAGTGATTGACAGGGTATTCACTGTGTTTCAAGAATGTTATCAACTGTGAAAATTGCTTACAGAGAGTACTTATGTCAAATCCTTTGCCAGGTTATATAAATGTCTTCTCAAGTGAATATTTTCTTCAAGACCCTCCTTCCTCCTATTTGTGTCTTACTCGTAGCCAAGTTAACAAAAATAAAGCAAGTATCACATTTCCTAGTAAAAGTAGTATGACCATCTCTCTCTGGTTATTTATAAGGTATCTTAGGTAAAGTGATTGTGATGATAATTGTTAGAGATGAACACTACATTTTTTAAAAACTTCTGTGGCTCCAAATTAACAGAGCAGATAAACATGCACCTCCAAAATGCCTTCCCCCCACCCCCCAGCTTTATTGACATATAATTGAAATCCAAATCCAATAAATTGCACACATTGAACCTATACAGGTTGATCAGGTTTTTTTTTTTAATATTTATTTATGCATACAAGAGCTAGGATACAGGCCAAAGTTGTGGGAGGACTGATCAGAGAAAGAGGGGAGGAGAACAGGCAAATCGACTGAAATACACTGCTAGGGGAGCAGAAGGGGAGGCAGGAGAGGTCTGCTGCACCATGTGGGTCCACTCCTGGCCGGGGATCGAACTCGGGCTGCTGTGCCATGATGCTTCACAGTGAGGCGCTCAACCCGCTGCACCACCAGGGAGGCCCAGGTTGATCAGTTTTGACACACAGATATACCCTGAAGTAATTATCACACTCAAGTTAGTGAGTAAAATAATCACCCTAAAATTTCTCTATCGCTAGTTTCTCCCACTCCAGTCTGTCCCAAGGCAATCATCAAGTCATTAGATTTTAGATTGCATTTCATAGAACTTTATGCAAATTTTATTATACAGTATATGCTTTTCTTTTTGGTCTAGCTTCTTTCACTCCACATGATTATTCTGAAATGCATTTGTGTTGTTGCATGGATCAATAGTTCATTCCATTTCTGTTGTTATTGAATAGTATTCCAGTGTGTAGATATTCACACTTTATCAAATAATTTATGGAATGGTATTTAGTTTACTTTCAATTTTTAAGTACTATACATAAAGCTGCTGTGAATATTTACATGCAAGGTTTTGTGTAGGGTTATGCTTTCTAATGGGTAAATACCTAGAAGTAGAATGATTGGGTCATAAGGTAGATGAACATTTAAATTTATAAGAAATTGTCAAAATAGTTTTCTAGAACTGGTGAGCTTGTTATATCTTTCCCTAGGAATTTATAATAATTCTTGCTTCTCAGCTCTTCCATATCTTTATATAGTTAGTCTTTTTCAGGTTAACCAATCTAGTAAGGGTGAATGACATCTGAGTGTGGCTGAAATTTACATTTCCTTAGTGACTAAGGACATTGGACATCATTTCTTTTTTTTTTTTTGCTAAGAATTTAGTTGGTGAAGTATGTGTTAAGATATTTTGAAGATTTTTAAAATTTTTCTATTATTAAATTATGTGTACAGTACTTTGTGAATATGTATTCATTGTTACTTATGTTTCATAAATATTTTCTCCAGTCTGTTGCTTTCCTTTTCATTTTCATAAAAGTGTCATTTGAACAGTTTTTTATTGAAGAATTTATAATTTGTGTTCTTTGGGTCCTATTGTAAAATCTTTGCCAAACCAAGATGTATAAGATTTTCTTCTGTGTTGGGTGTTAGGTGTTTTTTACTTTTACCTCTTACAACTCATTTCAATGGGATATAGTGTGAGGTAAGGGCCATGGGGTTTCCATTTGGTTATCGAAATATTTTAGCATCATTTGGTTAAAAGATTTACTATACCCATTGATTTGTGTTGACATACTTTTAAAAATTAAATTGACCCTATTAAACAGAAATGGTCTACTTATGAATTCTCTAATGGATTCCATTGATCTATTACCTCAATATCTAATGCAATAGCATATTGATAGTTTTTTTCACTTTATTGTTAAAATTAAGTTATGTCAGACCTCCAACTTTTAAACATTAACTATTTTTAATTTCTTTTTCATTTCCATATGAATTTTAAAACCAACATATCAATATCTTCAAAAATATCACCTGAGATACTTACTGGAATTACATTGAAGCTACAGTTCAAAGTAAAATTAGTATATTAGCAATGTGGAATCTTCTCATCAATAAATACAATATAGATTGCTATGTTTCATATATTTAAGTTATATATAATTTCTCTTAACAACATTTTGTTCTTAGTGTATAGATCTTGAAAATCTTTTGTCAGTTCATTCCTAAATATTTAATTTTTTTTTCTTTTTGGTAATTGGTAACATTCATTCAAAATTTTAAATACTGTCTGCTAGTACATAGATATATATTTAGTTCTGTGTGTTCAGTTAGTATCCTGCAGTCATCCTAAATTTATTATTCATTTATTCCATTAGCCTTTTTGTACATTCGATAGAATTTTTTACATAGATATTCGTGTTGTCCATGAATAAAGAGAGTTTAATTTCTTTCTTTTCAAATTTGTTTGTCTTTGCTGTTGTTGCTGCATTTATACTTTATTGCACTAAGAGGAGCTTTTAGTACATTTCTGAGCAGAAGTGTTGAGAAAAGGCAAGCTTAGATTTTTCTAATATTAGGAGGAAGCATTTATTCCTTCATTATTACGTATGATGGTAGCTAGATGTTTTCAATCACAGGGAGCTTTAGAGTAGATCTACTCTTAATCAGGCCCCAGATGAAATTTCAGCTGAATAGGTCCTTGAGAAATATTTGCTGAAAGCTTTCACTAGCACATTCAAGAAGCTGAGCACATCCCACTGAGAATGATCAAAGAAAGCCACACCAAGACAAATAAAAATTAAATTTTTGAAACTGAAGATGACAATTAAATCAGGCACTGCTGGTGGGAATAAAATTTGTTGCAGTCACTATGGAAAACTGGCCATTGTAAATAGTGCTGCAATGACAAAAGGAATGCATTTATTCCTTTGAATTAATGCTTTTGAAATCTTTGTGTAGATATCTAGACATGAGATTGCTAGACCATATGGGAGATCTATTTTCAACATTTTGAGAAACCTCCATACTGTTTTGTACAGAAACTGGACCAGATATATCCCTACCAACAGTGTACAGGATTTCTTTTACTTCACACACTTGCCAACAATTCTGGTTTCTGGTCTTTTTGATATGGGCCTTTTACACAGGTATGAAGTGATATCCCATTGTGGCTTTGGTTTGCATTTAGACAATAAATGATGAGTATTTCTTCATGTGCCTATTGGATATCTTCAAGTTTTCTTTGGAGAGGAGTCTATTTTGGTCTTCTGCCTATTTTTAAAAATGGGTTATTTGCTTTCTATTTTGGAGTTCTGTGATGATCTTGGATACTAGCCATTATCACATAATTGATGTGCAAATATTTTCTCCCTCTTGGTAGGATATATTTTCACTTTAATAATAGATTCTTTAACTGTGCAAAATTTTTTTGTTTGATATACTCCCATTTGTTTAATTTAGATTTTCTCTCACTTGCTTTTTTAAATAAAGTCCCTAAAGACATAACTGAAGCCAAAATCATGGATTGTTTTGCCTATGTGTTCATCTATGTATCTTATACTTTAATTTCTTAAATCAATTTTTTGAGTTCAATGTGAGATAGTCACCTGGTTTTATTCTTTTGCATGTGGGTGTCTATTTTTCAAAACTCAATTTGTTGAATAGACTGTCCTTTCTCCACTGTATGTTTTCGGTGACTTTGTCATAAATTAACTGTCCATATAATAGTAGGTTTATTCTTGGGCTCTCAAAGCTATTCCATTGTTATATATATATATTTTATTCCAATGTCATACTATTTTGGTTACCATTGCTTTGTTGTATAATTTGAAATGTGGGAATGTAATACTTCTGATTTTTTTTTTTTGTCAAAATTGGTTTGGCTATTCAGTTTTTTGTGATTTTATAAATTTCAGTAATGTTTACTCTATTTCCTTGAAAAATAGCATTGAAATTTTGATAAAGATTACACTGAAACTATATTGTTTTGGGTAAGTTGGCCATGTGAACAACGTTAATTATTTCAATCCATAAACAAGGAAAACTTTCTATTTCTTTGCTTTTTCTTGGGTTTCTTTTAACAATGATGTATAGATTTTGTTGTCTGAGTCCATTAACTACTTCATTAAGTTTCTTTCTGAATACTTAATTTTTTTTTTGGCTGAGATTGTAAGGGCTTTTTTTTTTTAATTTCTTTCTCTTCTAACTCATTGTTTGCATGTAGGATTGCAAAATATTTTTCTATTTTGACTTTATGGTCTGACTTTGCAAATTTGGCAATGAAGCTATGAGCCAAAAAAGAAGTTTTTCCAGCTTTAAGATCTGGAAAGGCACAGAGAGACCTCATCCCAAATCTCCCAGCCCTGTGTGACTTTAGCACAGTGAAAGCCATTTGAAATGTTGACCTTCAGAACTGAGATATATAGTTATGTGATCTGAAGTCATTGCTGGTGAAAAATCTTACTTCTAACTCCTCAAGTAACACATTTCTTATAGATAGTAATTCATAGCACAACCCAACCATACTCTGCCTACAAGACATATTTCAAATGGAATTAAATAGATAGGTTGAAAAGAAAAAGTTGGGAAGCATATAGTACAAATATCGTATTAAGAAAAGCAAGAGTTGCTATATGCAAATCAGATAAAGTAGATTTCAGAGCAAAGAAAATAACCATATAGAGAAGGGCAATTTTATCATGATAAAAAAGGCAATTTTATCATAAGGAAAATGTATATACCTCTAACAAAACTGAGTAGGAAAGAAAGGAGAAAGAGAAGATACAAGTTACCAATATTGGAAATGAAACAGAGTTATATGACCAAAACCCCTGCAGACATCAAAAGGATAACAAAAGACTAAGACAAATAACCTAGTACATCTAAACTTGATTGTTTAGCTGAAAATGATCCAGTCTTTCAAAATACTTTGGTATATGAAATAAATAATTTCAATATTGCTGTATATACGAAGCTGAATTAATTATAAAAAATAAACCATTAAAAATAAGCTTTCAAACTTAGGTTCTTTCATTGGAGAATTCTATGATTTTTTTTGAGGCAGTAATACCAGTTCCACACAATCCCTCCTAAGAAAATAAAAGATGAAACACTTCTTAATTCATTTCATAAACCCATTCTTGCCTGATAAGACCAAATACAATAAATAAAACAACTACAAGCTAATATACCTTATGTATAAAGGATAAAAAAGTCCTTATCAAAATATAAGTGAATAGAACTGTATAATAAAAAGTGTCAAATACCATGGCTGAGTGGAGTTTATCCTAGCGTAGCAAGCCTGCTTCAGTACTGAAAATTAATCAGTGTAATCAACCATGTTAACAGTTAAATAAAGAAAAACTACATGACATACCAACTGATGCAGAAAAATTGTTTCACAAAATGTAACAGATTTTCATGAAACTCTCAGAAAAATAGGAATAGAGAGGAACTTTCTCACCTGATCAAGAGCACCAACAAATATCCTATAGCTCACATTGGCCTTAAAGATGAAAAAGTGAATACCTTTTCCTTGAGATTGGAAATGAAGTTATGATGTCTGCTCTCACTACTGTTATTCAACACAGCTGGAAGTTCTGGACAGTGAAATAAAGCAAGAAGAGATGGGAGGAGAAGACAGAAAAATCAGAAAGGATAACTGCAACTGACCTTCTAATTCTTTATCCCCAGATGTCCTCACTGTACCTTTGGTTCGCACCTTGATCTTTCCTGACCTTCTGTCCTTCATCACGTCCTATCTTATCTGCATCACCTTCCTAAGACCAGCTGAAGAATAAGAAGAGGGCAGGACTTTCCCTTGAGCATCACACATATTAAAGTGCTGTGTGCAACAAGACACAGACATTCACTATGGCTTATTTCGTAGGAATGATATTCTCTCAAGGTAATTATAGGAACTAGGAATCTAATTTTATACCTGCAAATGCAGATAGTTTTCCTACTGTGATATCTTATATTAGATAGTATCTACGCAATTCATTTGGTATTTGTCAGATGCTAAATTTCAGAACTAACAAGGGCAATTTTCAAAACGTCTACCTCATTTGCTTACTTTAAGGAGAAGCAAAAGGTTGGCGACTAGTTAGGTAACAGTTTAATTTCCCACAATTCCTGGCTCCAGTGGCACTAGAACTCCAGGCTTTTTATGTTCAGTTTAATATTTCTTTCTTTTTTTTTAAAAAAAATATTTATTTATTTATGCATACAAGCACTGGGGTACAGGTCAGACGTGTGCGGGGTGAGAGGATTCATCAGAGACAGAGCAGGGAGCAGAACAGGCAAATTAACGGAAGTATACTGCTGAGGGCAGCAGCGGGCGATGCAGGAGAGGTCCATTGCGCCATGTGGGTCACCTTCCCATCTGGTGGCAGGGATCGAACTTGTGCTACAGTGGCTGCAGTTTGCTTCATAGTGCATTGCTTAACCCACTGCGCCACCAGGGAGACGCCCAGTTTAATATTTTTTTCCACTACATTGTCCTATCTTCTTTTGTTTGGTTATATCTTTTCATTAATTCCTAATGTTTACATAGTTTCATTTCAAGTGCCCTCCCTTACATTACTTTAATCTCCTTGAATAATTAGCTTTTAGAGTCCCTTCTTATGGGCCACTTAATATGTTCCAAATACTGAAATGAATGCTTCATACACTTGGATATTTTTCTCTTTTAATTATCTCAATAATAGTCTGGCACACATACTACCCAGTGTCCAGTTCTAGAGAAGCGAAAACTGAAGATGAGTAATGGAGAGTCCTGTATATAGTAGCTACATTTTAAAATTCAGTCTTGGCCAGAAAATAGACTGGAGGCTATAAGCTGTAAGGTCTTTTTACGAATCAAAACAAAGGGAAACTTTATATTCAGGTGCTTTCATGCAACCAAACACTCTGCTAACCATCATGGCTGGTTTAAACAGATAAGGTAAAGGTCAGTGAAATTTACATAAAATTACCATAGCAATTATTTTAAGCTATATTCATTTTGTCTGACCACACATTTCAGTTTCTACCTCAGATTTTTTGCAAGAAGGAAAAATAAATTTTTATGTTTATAGATTAGTTGAAATATTGTAAAGGACTGTTTATTTCTATCATTAAAATTGAAGAAAACTGCATTTGTTAACATTTGTATATGAAAAGTTATAAACCATATTTTCCAAATTGGGATGCTTTTATCTACAAATTTGAAAATTAATTCATTATAGTCCCTGATCTATCAATAGCTCCAGTAAAGTAAATCTGCATTATCTATGGAGAATATTTTAAAATTAGAATCATAGAAGTCACATACTCCTTGAAAACTGGACAAATTAAAACGAAATAGAAGGTTAACTTAAATATGAAGCAGAATTTCAATTTTCTGTGACCCAGATAAGTTAAAAATTCAGACTTTGCATCCAGGCAGCATATGATTCTAGAA
Organism: Galemys pyrenaicus; assembly: GCA_019455555.1. Taxonomy (NCBI): domain Eukaryota; kingdom Metazoa; phylum Chordata; class Mammalia; order Eulipotyphla; family Talpidae; genus Galemys; species Galemys pyrenaicus. Next base: position 22,182,121 of record JAGFMF010011501.1, read on the forward strand.
ACTGTTAGCTTAACCTTTATGTGAAGAGGTCTCAATGTTTGTCTTAACTTGTTAATGTGTAAAGGTCATTTCAAGTGATTCTCTTCCAAGTCCAAACATGTAAAAGAACATGTGTCTGCTCTCATACTACAACAGTGATGCGTATTTGAAAAGTAAAATGCATTTGGTGGGGGGGGATTTTGCAAATTATGCTCTATTTGTGGCTGCCTATTTTCATATCTGTGTCCAGTTCCACTTCATAGGAGATGACCTTGGTGAATAAACTTTTAGAGAAAATTTTTTTATCAGCAGAAGCACAGTTGAATGAGGCAATGTATATAACTAGAAAGTCTTTGAGATGTGCTTATACAACCTAAGTACATTTCATGTTTTTCTTTTGAGTGTGGGGCTCTCCCTGTGTGTAAGGGCCATAGAGAACCTACACATTCCTTTATTGAAGGGCTAGCTGAAAGATTAGTTCTTCTTATTTACGATTATGAAGTCTTTATTATTTTGAATTTTTAGTACATCAGATTACACTAATACATGGTATATTATTCGATAATTACCAATCTATTCTCTGGGGGAAATGATTTGCTCCTAGGATAGTATTTATCACTCAAGAGAAAATGTAATAAAGCTCATTAAGAATGTAACTAAAGGAAAGCTCTATTGACTTAGTGTCATACAATATTAATGCAGATTCATAAGTGTTAATTTCTGTGGCTTAGATAATAGGATAAAGGTTGACAGGTTTGGCTTTCTATTTAGATATACCTATGCATGTATCAGCTTCCATCCTCATAGCAACTGTACTCTTGATGTAAACCAGAGTCCTTCAAGAGCAGTCTCTGTTGATGGGCTTAGACTCCTTGGGCCCTATGTGGATGAACTGTGGTGTCTAGTGAGAAGCAGAGCTACATCTATGGCCAACACCATCCCTGGCAGGGAAGGCTGAGGGCAATCCACATCCTCACATTGTCCAGCTCTGGTTTAGTACAGTACACCATGGGGCACTCACTCATTAGGGAGTCAGGACTGCCTTGGCCACTAGTGGATCTCTGATGTCTAACACAGGACCTCACTGAGGATGTGGTTAAGAGACACTTATTGCTGAGTGGATCCTCTTTAACTGGGTTCTGTATTCCCCATAGTACTTGCCACATTCTCCCACATTGCATTACGTATCTGCTTATGTTTATTTTCTGTATACTTACACTAGATGTAAACTTTACATATGCAGATAAATCTTACTTTCTTGACACATAAACATCGTGCTTAGAAACATGCATGGCTCAGAGCTAATACCCAGTAGATATTGAGTTAATGAATTAAAGAATATAAGTGGTGTTATTTCACTACTTATTGACTTTGATCTAGGATGTCAAATTGCAAGGAGGTGAAAAGAGGACTCCATTCAACCAGCATGAAAAAAAATTCTCATGAATCGTTCCTTCCATTCTATACAGCTTCATCTACCTCTTAAATTGTTCAATATACTCTCTCTTCTTTTTTACTCCGCTAAATAAAAGGTTTTATCATTTGCCTAATTTAAAATAACCATGTCTTGAGGATGATATTCCCTGTTATTTTCCTCATGGAGGAACATCCCCATTCACCCTAAATATGAAACTAAAAATCAAAAATAAAAGACACTAATTGATTGTGTCATCCATCTTTCTGTTGACACAAACCAAGTTCATCTTGATTCAACTAAGAAGAAATACACTGGACAGAAGTTCTAATCTTAATGGTAACATAACTTTCTTACCCAAATCAATGTTCATCGCTTGGATGTGGCCAACTAGAGTAGACCCCTGGACCAAGTCAACCATGAATTTTGGAGAAAGAAAAGTGTATTAGCTGAAGAAAATGGAGACAAGGAATGTGAATTCTTTATAGACTATCTCTCTGGGTAAGGGTTAAAAGAGTCTTTAACAAGAAACAAGGCAAAAGGGAGTAGACAGAGTTTTTGGTGATTGGGTATTGGAGGTATTGGGCATCACTGGTCATCTATTGGTCAAGAGAGCAGTGTTCTACATCCATTGCATTTTCAGAAAATGGCAGCTCAGTACCTCTCCTAGGTGGAGATTATAGGATGGTAATAAGATTGATTTGAATTCTGGATCATAGACTAAAGATCTGAGCATTCTCTGAATTTTTTATGGCTTTGGGCTTATCAAACTGGATAGAGTTGGTTAGATTTTGATTATCTCAACAGACTGAAATATATGACTTAGTTAGACAGCATTACTTTCAAGTAAAGCAATTAAGGTTTCTAACCACCCAGCTAGAGTCAGTAATGAATGGCCTTAATCCTTTTATTCCTGGAATCCTGAGGTCTTAGACTTCACTCTCTTAACTTTTATTTCTGGTTCTCTGAGGTCCTATGTTGGCCACAATTTCAGACACTGAGCAGAGTATTGTGATGGGCATCAGTGTGGTCAGGATGCAGGCATCTTGGGAAAAAAATGATCCAAGGAAACTAGTGAGAAAGAAGACTAAAAATTTATAACTCCCTTCTAGGTATATTCATCATCTAAGCTGAGAGTAGAGGTCCTTAAGTGAATCTTTTTTTTTTTTAAGATGTATTATTTATGCATACAGGAGCTGGGGTACAGGCCAGAGCACAGGAGGGTGAGAGGAGTCACCAGAGACAGAGTGGGGAGCAGAACAGGCGGATCAACTGAAACACACTGCTGTGGGGAGCAGCGGGGTAAACAGGAGAGGTCTGCTGCGCCATGCGGGTCAGCTCCCTGGCCTGGGATCGAACCAGCACTGCAGTGGCTGCCGATAGTCTCCATACTGAGACTCAACCCCCTGCGCCACCAGGGAGGCCCCCTTAAGTGAATCTTAAAGCTTTCAAATGAATCTCCAAAGATAACCTCTCCTTCTAGGAAGCTGATCCTGCTGCCTTAAGTGATAATCTCCTCCAAGGGTTTAATGTGCTCAAAATAATTCATTTCTGATTAACTTCTGAATCGCAGAATATTGAAATTCTTAAGACTTGAGTTCTTGATCTTTGTACATTGGCAACACCAAGTATTAGAGATGGCTTTACAATGCTTTGCAAGCTTCCATTTTTAAGTATTTTTTTTATCATTGTAAAGTTCTTAGCCATAAAGCAATGTGTACCTCTGGCCAGAGTGACAGATTTTTGAGAGGTAGAAAGGGCCAAGTTTTACTTCATAGTTGTTGTCATCAGTGCCGGCAATATCCCTCATCAGTGCCCTCGCCACCTCGGTCTGCAGAAAGAAAAGTGTATTATCTGAAGAAAATGGGGACAAGGAATGTGAATTTCTTTATAGACTATCTCTCTGGGTGAGGGTTAGAAAGGGTCTTTAGTAAAAAATAAGGCAAAATGGAGATGACAAGGTATTGAGGTAGCGGGCATGACTGGTCATCTGCTGGTGAAGAGAGTGGAATTCCACATAGATTGGCTTTTGTGTCTGGCACTGGAAAGATTCAAGTCACTGGTGGGATCTGACTCTGTGCCATTTCTGCTAATCTACAGGGAAGGCCTCGATAAGATCAACAAAGGCTCGTTATTTTCCTTCATTCTCTTCTCCCGCGAGGATGGCAGTCAAGTCTCAGGCTCCGATTCTACTCGTGAAGTGTTGGGCATTTGGTTCAGGGATCACTGACTGGAAATTATCTGAGTTCCCTGAGAACACAACTTGGCAGGCTCAGCTCAGACTGAGGCAGACTCTGGGGGTGGGACAGGTAAGGAAAATGTTTTTATGTGATTCCTTAGGTATTTATATAACCCTGGAAGCAAAACCCAAAGAAATACTGGGAAACAAAGGTTTCACCTACTGATAAGCAGCCATAAACAGAAGCTGCATTTCTTTGTGTCTCATCCTCACACACCTCAGAAGTTGAGCTGCGGTTTCTGATGCTGTCTGATGTCACTTTTCATACAACCACTAATTTTTTCTGTGAGTCTGTTTATACTACAATCTGCCCAGGCATTTCTGGAGAAATGTTCAGTGAAAGAATCATGTGAAAATTTTCATGTTTTTCTTACTTAAGAATCCTTTGAGAGCTCAAGCCATTTGTAAAGATGTAAATTCAGTGGTTTATGATACATTCCCCTCCCTCTTTCTTGGTGTGTGTTCATGCTGAAAAAATAAATCTCAGTCCTTATGCTTATGAATAATTCAAATACAGTCAAAATTGCAAGAAATAAAAGAGCATGCAGAGATTTCCAGAAGAAGTAACCCCTTAAGCTCCTGATTTAAATGCCTCCTATTGCCAGCACTGGAATTTAACATCTGGATATTTATGTCATGCACCACCACACAGAAGACCACCTGTTTGTGTATTAAGTCTTACAAATTCAGGACGAAATGAAGTCTATGCCTTTAAATTAAATTTATCTGCTGATTTCAGGAATCCTCTTTGGCTCAGAAAAGAGATAGTGCTGTCCTGAGTATCCACCACCTGTTTCTGAACTGTTTTGAATAGATTCATGGTGTCGAAACAGAGGAGAGTTGCCTTTATCCCTTTTAAACTAATTCACATTTTCCAGCCTGTTCCAGGCTTCCATTCAACGCAGAATAGAAGACTCCTTTGGGAAAGAAATATCATTAACAGTCTTAGGTCTGAGAGAAATTGTGAAGCAGGCAAAATTTGCTCTTGCTGTTGTCAGCAGCTCTTTCTCCATGGCTGTTTCTGCCATCTGGGAGACCGTCACCTGCTTGCCAGCCTCCGGTACTCACTGCTGCTCAATTGTCTTTGGAAGGCGGGGGGAGAAGAGGGAGATGTGGATGACATTTCGTACGTTCCTCTCTTCCATGGAATTTTATCTGACTTTTTAGGTGCCTCCTCTTAAGCTCCTCTATGCTGGTGGAAAATTTGGGAAGGAAGTGTCGTAAGACCAGCAGCTGCTCACGAGGTCAGAAACTGGAGGCAGAGGGCAGAGGCAATGGCCATCATCATAGAGTCAGGTAGAAAAATGAAAATCCCTTTGGCGCCAGCTGCTGTGGCAAATGTCGGATGCTGTGGCAGGGTGGGAGGCACAGAGCAGGGCAGGGATGTGGAGATGAGTGGCCGTTCTAGAGAATCAAGGGTCCTTGCAAATCAAGCCTGCCTACCCTAGACGTAATTAATTTAACAATAAGTAACAATTCCACAAAGGGATGACCCCTCCCCCGAAGAAGCTGCAGAACACCTTCTGCTCCAGCGGGAGGCAGCCATCCTGGCGGCCTGTGGCTCTGCAGGAGCCTCTTTTTCTACCTCCCTTTCTAACAAACCTGTCCCTTTCAAGGACAGCTCTTCCTGCCTGCTCGCATTTGTGGAAACATCTTTTTCTTCCTTTTTTTTTTACCCTTTTATAATACCTGCTCTTTTATTTCTTTTTTAAAGATTTTAGTTATTTTTACTTAGCAGAACTGGGGTACAGGCTAGAGATGTGGAGGGGTGAGAGGACTCCCCAGAGACAGAGTGGGGAGCAGAACAGGCAGAACCACTGAAATCCACTGCTGAGGGGAGCAGCGGGCGAGGCAGGAGAGGTCTGCTGTGCCATGTGGGTCACCACCCCAGCTGGCAACAGGGATGAAACTCATGCTGCAGTGGCTGCAGATAGCTTCATAGTGCGTTTCTTAACCCACCATGCCACCAGGGAGGCCCCAATTCCTGCCTTTTTGGATATAAGCAAAAAAGTCTTGTCTCACGGGGAATCAAGAGTGTGCTGCTGAAAAGGAAGCTCTGGTGAGACTTATCTAAAAAGTTCCACTCAGGAACCCTGCACCTCTCCAAACTAACGTCAGTTCATACCGTATTTACAGTGTAAACGCTGTGATATGAAACATAAGAAAACCAGAAAAAATCACAACATGCAGCAGCAACTAGGCTGGGAAGTAAGAGTGGTTGGGAGCATCTCCCTGCAGAAACCCTGGGAGGAGTCTCCTTGCGTCTGGGCCCTTGCGGTCTCCCTGCCCAAACGCATCGTTCGGTGGAGCCGCATAACTGTCCAGACAGACCAGCCACAGAAACCAGTGTTGTGCAAGATTACCTGCAGAGTGCACCTCTCAGTTCTTATCTTCCTCTGATTTCAGAAACCCACTTTAACTCAGATGTAATAGGGATTCCCCATGATACTGCCATGAGAGAGTTTTAAAAGGCAAATCCTGAAATGAAGCTTTGCTTTTCCAAGGGAAGAGTAAGTGCATTCTTACTTAAATGGCCTAATGATTTTCTGAGCTTGATATTTAAAGTGCCGTTTCCTTGCCCTTTCTCCTGGCAAATGCAGAAGTGCTGACGGATGGATAGTGGCGCACGTTATCACTGCTGGCTGGTTCAAATGCCCTTGTCAGAGAATTCTGCCAGTCCTTTTGCATTGGCAGGCCTGGACTTGAGTCACGCAGATTTAAACACAGAGTAGGCAGGAGAAAGCGGATCATGGTCCAAATGGGTGGACAGTCGTGTCTCCTTAAGGGACCCTGCTTCTATACACTTGTCTGCACCCCTCATTCAGGGCTTTTATCCACACATGTGCAAGCACTGGACAACATCTTGCTCTCCTCCCCACCACCTCCACAAAAACCTCAAATATTGTAATCAGTTACATAATTATCATACAAATTGGAGCTTCCTGGGGTATTGCTAACCCATCTATTTGTTCTCCAGCATCTTGAGCTATGGTTGATGTCACAATATGTATGTTTAAGTCTGCACAAATTAGAAGTTGTGTGAATGCAATTTTCAGTTCGTCATCACATGCATTCACATTTCTGGCTTTATGTATTTATGCGGCCTCTCAAAAACTTAACAGATACAGCAGGAGAAAGGGTTGAGCAAACTTCTCACTTAGACTTCTACTTATCATTCTTTATATTTTAAAACCAGAGAAATGATTATAATCACCAACTCTGGATTCATTATAAATAAAAGCTTTTTTGATGGAAATTAATTATTCTAATAGTAAATGTGTTAGAAGTTTTGAATTTTTGTTTAAAAATTTTTTTTATTAACTTTGATTATAAAAAGGAGTGACGTGTTTACCATACTGAAGCACGGTGACCTGAGTTAAGCAGGCTGGGGACCTTAGTAACAGCCTTTTGTCCAGTCCCTGGTATGCAACTTAGTCCTTGATGTGAATCTTGCTTTATGTCAGACCATATGCAGCCGTGGGGCAGAATGGACCTGAGAGGTCCCATGACAACTGATGCTTCACTCATGCCTTCATCTGCAACTGTACGACTCAGCTCTTGGTCTGCGGCCACTTCCTTTCTGACCATGGACAGCTACCCATGCAAACCCACCGGAACCTTGTAGAAATCGAAAGTGTATTAAGCTCCTGACTTCCTACAGAGGGGCTCAGCCCTGGGATGTGAATACGCTGAGTCAGCACCGGCACATTAAACCTGCTTCTTGTTAGCCCTGGTGTCCACGTTTCCATGGTGCTATGTAACATTTCGAACCCTGATAAAAGTATTGTGAAGTGTTTTATCTAGATGCTATCAAGGAGGAGACTGAGTGACTTTCCTAGAATCCCACAGCTTGTCAAAGTGGGATTGGAACCCAATGTGAGTGTATGCACGTGTGCGGCTGTGTTAAAGCTTGAGGCCACTTACCTTTCAGCTTTTGTTCTAGTGCTTCTTATGAGCATAATGGTGGCTTGGATCTTGTACTGACATAAAGAAGCAAAAACTACCTCTGTACTCTCAGTAAACATGTCCAGTAAAAGAGATGAGACCTGCAGAGGGCTGAGTAACATTGAAATTTGATAATGTAAACACTTTCAAAACACTGAGAACAATTGTCAGCCGAATGGGAGAGAGAATGAATGTCAGCGTTCCTACAGGCAGAAAGAAAAAGGGGAGTTTTGGGAGGACCCAGTCAAACTAAGAGAAGAAAGACAGGATGAGGGGTGCCCACCCTCTCAGAGAGGAGGAGAGACATGGTCGTTTTGCCTCAGTGTTTCCCAATCCAGGAGAGATTCTGTAACATGGAAACCTTGAGACTGATCACATCATTTCTTGTACAGCAGAAAACACATGTCTTTGGTCATAATTTAGGAGGACGACAAAGTACTTCTAGCCAAGGGCTCTGTGGAGGTGCTGGCCCTGAGCTATGATGGTGGAGGTATCCTCCTCTGTGCACAATGGGCAGGGCCGATGGTGCAGAACCAGGTAGCTGGTCACGCATATCAGTCACCTTAAACACAAATTTTGTGACTTCTTTCCTTGATTCTCCTTGTTGGGGGAACAGATGTCTTCAATGAACTCCACAAACACAGGTTTTATGGACCCACCCCCACCCAGACCAAAATGACCAAAGGCACCAAGAACAACAAATCCCAAAACATCATCACCACCAAAGGGAGGATGCTGGGAACTAAGGTGGAGTCAAGTAGCCAGGCTTGGTGTATAACCAGACATGAGCGCCTTGGGGGTTATTGGTTTTCCTCCGGCTCTCAGTGTGCTATTGAGGGGTCCCAGCTCAGCAGAACCGGTAGGATGCATTGACCAATTTCTCTCTCTCTTTCTCCCAAGTTACTCCTTTCTTCATTTCCCCTTTTTGTAAATAAACCCCTCATTAACCTTTTCCTGTGCCTGCAGTTGAGTCTCATTATAAGTCTCTTTTAAGCACACAGGTGAGGACCCACAGTCAGGCCACCCCATTTCACATTGGGGTTCCCTGTAACATTCTGAAGTGAAATTCGTGGAAAATCCACATCTTTTTATGAATATATGCTGTTGCTTCTAAACCAGGTGCACACAGTTCTTACTAAAGGGGGTTGACTCTCATCCAGATGACTCTTTATTGTTTAATTGTTAATGCAATTATTATTCAAATTGTTCAAATAAGCATGTGCTATTTCTCTAACTCCAAGGACTGATTCATAAATATTTCACAGCATCCTATTGACTCTATGAACTTCCAATGAACATAAATCAAAGTATGTCAGTATCATTACTATTTTAGAACTTTTCTTTTAAAGCAGAAATTTTCAGAAAATTCTAGGAGGTATAAAAGGAATAAGGAGAATTTTGTGAGAAGACCAGGGCTGGTTAGCTTGGTTGGTGAGCAGGTGGAGCTTCTGCTGGTCAGGGCTCAGCTGAATCCCATAGTGACCCTTCAGTTGTGATCAGTTCCAGGGCTTCAGGCTGCCTGCCCAGACAAGCCCCAGACATGTCTGGACAAAAGCATATCCTTGCTGTTAGTGGGAATCAAGTGACACAGTGCGGCTGGTTCAGTGAATCCCAAATCAGATGTGGAGGGAAGAGCTTTCTGTTCATTAAGGACAAAAGTCAGTGGTTGCTTCATGCTTGAAGAGACACAGTAGCTTCCTAAGGCATAATTACTTTTTGAAATATTTTTCCAACATATAAAGTGGCAACTTATTTTTATAAATTATTTTATAAATAATTTTCCTGCCAAATGAATTACTAGAGAACTTCTTTCACCATCAATTTTTTAATGGAATTGTTATAAGTCAAGGAGAGGGGCACCCCAGAACCCCCAAATCTGCTCTCTCTAAATAGGTTCTGCCATCTGCCACATCAAGACAAACACATAAGGCCTTTAATGGAAAGGAACTTTAATATAATTAGGGTACAATACAGAAAGAACAAAGAATATAGTTACTAAGTTAAGCATCCAAAGTTACCCATCTCCTTTAGGATAAAAGTCCAGCCAAATAGGATTGGCCCAAAGCAAGGCCCAAAAGCCTGCCACATGTCTAAAGGACCTTTCAGTGGAGACCCATAGACAAGGGTCAGGAAGAGTCAGACAAATCCAGGAGGAAAAGGACAAAATCAAAATCAAGATGGAAGCTGCCATGGTTAACCTCCCCATGGGTCTCTCACTCACATCTGTTCCAACCAGTTCAAGACCAAGAAGCAAGTGCAGCTTCTTCACATGTGGCTCTGCTCCATGTGCCTCTTCCAGGTCTTCTTGCTGCTCTCCATCCTGCTTCCTTCTTCCTCCCTTCCTTCTGTCCTCTCCTCTCTCTAACATTTTCTTTTCTTTTTTTTTTTTAAAGATTTATTTATTTATGCATACAAGAGCTGGGGTACAGGCCAGAGTCATGGGAGGTGAGAGGATTCACCAGAGAGAGTGGGGAGCAGAATAAGCAGACTGACGAAACACACTGCAGAGGGCAGCAGCGGGCGAGGCAGGAGAGGTCGGCTGCACCATGTGGGTCCCCTCCCTGGCTGGCAGCAGGGATCGAACTCGTGCTACAGTGGCTGTGGTTTGCTTCATAGTGAATTGCTTAACCCACTGTGCCACCAGGGAGGCCCCTCTAACATCTTCTTATCCTTGCTCAGCTCCACCCACTTAGGGCGGAACCAGGAACTTCCCCCTTTCCTGGGGACCACCCTGTTACAGAATGAGCTGTGTTAGAGAGGGTAGATTGATTACCAGAATTCTTTCCTAAGTCCATCTCAGCCACAAGATTGGATGAAGGTGATGTCATTTTTTTTTTTTTTTTGAGTGTGGGGTTCTTGGGTTCACTCTGGGAAATGTTTCACCAGAGCCCCCTGTTCAGCAGCACACGGTGAGTTCCCAGGAGAGTTTCTCCAAGAGGCAGAGACATAGATATTTTTAAGAGCAGGTTTATTAGGGAAAGGGACAGGAAAGTAAAAGACACTTGCATAGACACAAGTGGGCAGGAAGAGCTGCCCCAAAAGGGACAGGTTTGCTGAGAGGCCTGCATGGTTGCAGGCAGGTGGCTTTGAGGAGAGCTGCCTCCACTGAGGGAGGTCAGTGAAGAGAAGCCCCAGTATGGTGTGGGACATGGGCAGGCAGGAGGCTGCTGCCCTGCAGAGAAGAGAGCTGGTGAAGAGAAGCACGTGCATAGTCACAGGTGGGTATAAAGAGGGCTGCCCCTGCTGTGGGGGCAACATTAGGTTTTTATCATTATTTGGTAGGGAGGGGCTCATCTGTGGTGGGTGGTTTATTCCTTCACCTTCATGTCTGTGCTCTTGACACTCCCTTAATATGGGTGTTGACCCCTAAGGGTCTTGGTTAATGTTTTATGCTAATCCCTTCTACCCTTAACCTTGTGGTGTCTCCTCCATTCCTTATCCTCTATCGAAGGCTTGTTTTACTTTGATTCCAATATGGTGGCATTTTATTGAATTATGGGAGTCATTGGAAAACCATATTGGAGCTTTGAAGAGACAATTTCAATTTTGTGATGTAGTTTCCCTACATTAGTCCATAAATTCAAAGCCATCTCCATTAAAATGATTTTAGGGGTTGGTTTGTTTTGTGACACTTCAGAAAGGAAAATTGAAGCTAAAGGTTTTTTTTGGAAAAAGAGTCATGGAAAGTTATCCGACTCATTCTGAAAATGAAGAGTAGCAGGAATAGGGTTCTGTTTTGACTAGACACAAAAGTATTTTGATTTTACATTAATCAAAGCACTTGGAAAGGGGAAGCGGAAACAGACTGCTGCCTATGATAGGAATACATGAAAATCTTGCCTGTAATGACTGTGATATTAAATAACTAGTGAAACATGAATATAAGAGTAGGTTAGCATGAGAATGGCCATCTTAAATGTAAGAGTAGGTTAGCATGAGAACAGCCATCTTAAATGTAAGAAGAGTAGGTTAGCATGAGAATGGCCATCTTAAATGTAAGAAGAGTAGGTTAGCATGAGAATGGCCATCTTAAATGTAAGAAGAGTAGGTTAGCATGAGAATGGCCATCTTAAATGTAAGAAGAGTAGGTTAGCATGAGAATGGCTATCTTAAATTCCAAGAAGCCATTTCACTGAGTAGTGATTTGGAGAAGGGGAAACTAGGTAATCTTGAGACACCAGAATGTTGGGGAGAGGGACTCGGGGTAGAAGGAACTAAGTAATCAGGAAACACCAGGAAACGGGAGGTCATATCTTAGGGACCAGATGTTTTGACTGAAAAGCTTATCTTGTCAGACCACCAGGATGTGGCACAAAGCCAGAAAAATGAATAGCTATGGAAAAGTACTGTGAGTTGGATGTTTTGGAAAATGCTATATAAACCCTGGTCTCTGAGTGCTCGGGGTCCTTGTTGAAACCCATTGAGTTGGGCAGATACTTGCACTCCAGCTAGCTGGACATAAAACCTTGTTGTGTGACTTGCATTATCATGAGTATTCTCTGTCCCTATGAGGGGAGGTCAATACCGGACTCTAACAAAGAACAGGACCAAACACTTGTATAACTAGATGGCCATTTAGAAAGAAGGACATGAAAAATCCTTACATTTTATATATTAACAGAGATTTCAGATAGTCAAATCTCAAATTTAAAAATCATATGTATGATGCACTGGAATTAAGAGAAATTGTCTCTTTTAATTTTTTTTTTTTTTAGTAAATTCAATGTACATTGTAAAAAACCCAAATTTATTTCTAACAACATACTTTTAAAATACATATTGTACTAAAATAAATTATGAGTAAATGTTTCTTAAAATCTCATGTTAAAGGGGGCCTCCCTGGTGGCGCAGTGGGTTAAGCAACGCACTATGAAGCAAACCACAACCACTGCAGCATGAGTTCGATCCCTGCCACTGGCCAGGGAGGGGACCCACATGGCGTAGCAGACCTTTCCTGCCTCGCCCGCGGCTGCCCTCGGCAGTGTATTTCAATAGATCTGCCTGTTCTGCTCCCTACTCTGTCTGGTGAATCCTCTCACCTCCCATGACTCTGGCCTGTACCCCAGCTCTTGTATGCATAAATAAATAAATCTTTGAAAAAAAAATCTCGTGTTAAGCATGCCATTAAAATGACAAAGAGAATATTCTGCAAGAGAATATTTACAAATGTTAGCAATAAAAACTTTTGCAAGTTCGAAACTGTTGCATTATGCAACACCGCACTGATAAAGAAACAGACTGGAGTTTCTCTAGGCCGCACGATGTAGATATTGCAGTTAACAGTAATGGTGGCCGAACAGGACACTTAAGTCAAGCAGATCCACACAACATTATTATTTAAAAAGTCAAACAATAAATTTTAAATTTCACAAAATAGCTGCAATATATGTGGTAAAATGATCTTCATAATATTAAAAGATTTCTGACACTTTGGTTAAAAAAAGTAAAGTAAAATCTTTCAAAACTTCATATTTCAGGAAATTGATATTCTACCCAGCAAAGATTTTTTTTACCTGTTTAAAAATCACAGTTATTTAAGTCAAAACTTAGGAAATTGGACTTGAAAGAAAACAAAATGAGGCTCAGATTGAACTAATGAAATGCATGGGACATGCAGTTGTCATTTATGTAGTTTAGATGCACTGAATTATTTGTTGTCCTATAAGAGATGTTTATCTCTTAAGTTACATTAATATATTTTAAACAGAAACTGATGTTAAAATAACTACCAATTAAAATAAAAATTTACTTAATGTTGCAAAGCATATTCTTTTTCATTTAACTTTTTAACTAATATTGGTTTACAATGCTGTATATGATTTGGAAATAGAGGGTCCCACTTCTTCAGATGTATGTCACCAGATACCACTTCACCGTCGCCCCCCACCCTTCTTTCTTTCCTACTTCCCATCCACTCCCCCGAGCCCCCAACCTTATAGCCTCTTTTCTGTAGTTAGATTGCATAGATCCAGCAATTCCTCTCCTAGGAATTGAATGCAAATCCTGAAGAATGCAAATAGTACTACTTCAAAAGGGATGTATGCACTCCCATGCTTATTGCAGCATTATTTACAATAGCCAAGTTATGGCAACAGCCTAAGTGCCCAGTAACAGATGGCTGACTAACACAATGTGGTATAGCTACACAGTGGAAAATTACTCAGCTATAAAAAAGAGAAATGACTTTTTTTTTAATGTTTGACAACATGAATGGAACTGCAAGAGATATGTTGCGTGAAATAAGATAAAAGAAAGGAAAATACCAGATGATTTTTCACTCATGTGGAATATAAAAAAACAAAAGAACAGATTAAAGTATACCTCACTAAACCATAGGCATATTTATTAAAGTTCTTTTAACCTAAATTTAAATGTTTATGTTCATAATAATCAGATACATGAAAGTGTATGTTGAAATAGAAAGTCAATGTTTTTCAAGATGTTCAAATGTTACTCCTACGTGAATGCATTTGTTCATGTATTTTATTCAGTAGTATGTGTTACAGTCTTATAACACAGGGAACACTACTATATATGTTTATGAAAAATAAAATTTTAACAATTGTTTTTACTTGTCTCAATAGTAAATTTATATACAAGGAAAATGTGTGAATGTAAGTCTTTAAACTTCTCCAAGGCAGCTGTATTTTTGCACCTAGTATTTTTAATCAGTATTTTAATGCCTTTGGTTCTATGAAAATAAACTTATTCTTGGTATTTTTTTTCCTAAAAAATATGTAAAGAGAATTCTAGTCAAAGGGCTTAAATACATTGTGTGACTTTAGACCAAGAATGAAAAAAAAAATCACCTGTTTTGTGACATCTCAAATGTCTCATTTCATACATGGAGCAGTGAGCAGTGTATAGAGGACCAGGTTATTGAGTTTCTCTAGAATGTAGTGGGATCTGCTGGTATAGGGGCTGAGCGGGACCTCTCCTTGGCAACGGGGGCCTGATGAAGTTGCTGCCTGAGGCCCAGGCAGCAGGGGTTGGACTTGGACTTGGAGACCACAGTTCTGGAGAAAGCTCTGGGGAGAGGGTGCAGAAGCTGGAGGGATGCAGACCAGGGCTGCCTGGCGAGAGCTTGGCCCATTGCCTGCTGATTGGGCCTCTTCCCTATCGTATGTATTAAAATTGCATTTATCCTGGTGTTTCATTGCAATGACCCTGACAGAGAGGTGGGACTCTTGAGAGTGAGTGACTCCAATTATCAATGAAAAAGCAACCACTCGTTTAAGAAGATACTGGTGAACAGACAGGGGCAAGACAAGGACAGATAAAACCTGGCTGTGCCGAGAGACCCCTTCTAAAATGAAACAAACTGGTGAAAATAACATGCTTCTTAAAAGTGGTTTAAATACAGGCACCCAATTGAAGCCAATCTGAGGTTCTCAAGGACGCCACACCAGTTGTCCTGATGCTTTCTTAGGTTCAGCAAAAGCCACTGAGGACGCTAGAACCAAGAAGTGGCCTTTTCAGCCCTGCAGACCCATGGCTGCAGGGAACTCTCTGGTGGTGCCCCCCAGTCTACACCCTTTCCCCTGAGCCTGGGGCAGGTAACCACCCCACTTTCCTGGCAAGTGAGGTGCGTGATTCTATTATTGCAATGTGGATTATTCTCCAATAAATTCATATTGTGATTATACACCTTTGCCTGGAGTCAGAAGTAACACCTCCCCTGCTCTGAAGCTGACACTCTAGACAGCCAAACCTCTTACAAGAGACTGCCATTGTAGGTCACTGGTGTTTAGGGTTCAGAGGTCTTTTTCTCTTAATGCTGCTCATTCTGCACAGGCCAGGGGTTCTGTCTTACTCCTCAGCGTCATCGTAAAGCTGCTTGTGTGCCTTTAAATAATACCTAAGAATTCTCTGCCTTCTGCAAGGAACTCTTCTTTTTCTACAGAAGCAAAATCAGAGAGGCAAATTCATACTCTGGCTAAGACCATCTGGGTTTTTTTGTTTTTTTTTGTTTTCATTTCTGACGTGTCTGGGTGGTTCCAGGGCTTTTGAGTTCTACCATTTGAAATTCTTCAAGGAAATTGAGAGAACGGAGAGATATGTAAAAGAGGTAAAGGATGTATGTCTTTTCATAGATATTTTCACACAGTAGCAGTTACGTCTCTACCATTTCCAATCCTTGTCTGTGTTTCAGTGTGGAGAGGAGGTAGGTAACCAAATTCCTAAGTTGAATAATGGTGCTCAGAAAGCTTGAGAACTTCGTAAAGACAAAAAAAAAAAAGCATTGGTTGTCATATTATTTTCTTTTCTTCTAATGGGTCCAGCATACTTTTTGTAAAAAGTCTTCTTAAGTTTATTTTTATCAAGTTCCAGTCAGTGTTCTTCACTTTAGAATACCAAGTAGTGTCAGTATTTGAGATGCCCCATGGATTTACTTTTCTTGGTGGAATTCAGATCCATGACAGGATCTCAGAGATTTTCCTGTTGAGAATTTAATTGTGTAAGTGAAAAATGGAGGAAGAATACATCTTCTGGGCAAGGCCCACAATCCTGGGCTGCCTTCCTATCGAATTCTGTGCGGATGAATAAACTCCGTACACCTTGCAAACACCACTGTATCTTCCCATCGCCTCCCCATTCATTTTAAAGCTGCTTCAGTAAGAAACTCAAATCTTACCCCACTATATTTAACTTTGCTGACCTTAGTAATTTTGTCATAAACTTGCAAGTAATGCAAGGTACCACTTTCTACAGTTTCTGCACACCACAGAGACCAAGGTAATGAACGTGTCTTGTAAAACCATGTTACTTCTAAGCCTGGAACCAGGGGATGGACCCTGGGATGATGTGAAGCCCAGGAGAAATGAGGGGGTTTGGCATGTCCAAAATGTCAATGATTTCTCTTATGAGGAAAACCAAGACTGGGCACTGCTCACTGGCTGGCCGTCTTCGGTCTGTGGTCTGCTAGACTGGCTGGTTGCTGGGGTGCTGGGGAGCTTCAGTGGGGTGCTGGTGGCCGGAAGCCTCCACTGCACTCAACTCAGATCACAGCCCAGTGGAGGCTCGGGGCCACGTCAGGTGTGCATCGGTGCTAACAGGCCAGGTGGCCGCCCTAGGTTTCTCAGGGCAAGTTACGGGTGAGGAATCTGTCTGAGCCCTTCACATATGGTTATTGATTCTGCCCTCATCAAACCAATTATTAACCCTCTTCTTTCAAGTGAGAAAATTGAGGCCAGAAAGGTTCAGAATTTTGCCCAAGTTCCCAAAGCTAGGGGTGGGAGCTGCCTGGATGCAGCCCAGATGGTCTGTTGCAAATTTTGGGCTCATAGTGACAGTGCTGCCTAGAAATAAGAACAGTAAAAGATTTTTAACATTCACATGGCTGTTTTCCACTGGATTGGTAGGAGGATAGAGACTTCTTTTAAGAAAAGAAAGCAAAGTTTCTTGACAGTTAGATGAGAGATTGTTCCCTCCTCTTCTTTCTTCTCCTCCCCCTTCCATTCCTCCCTTCCTTTTTCCCTAGATATGTGGTGTGGGGAAAACACAAGAGGTGAGATTTTTCAAATGATAATGTAGTTTCAGAGAGGTGGAACTCTCCAGGTAATTTTTAGTTATTGTTTCAGAGATTCTTGTGAGTAATTTAGTCCACATAAGAGCCAACTGAATGAGGAAAGCAAATGCAATTACTCGGTAGTGGACAGAGAGGGCTGCGCGGCCGCACGGCCCTGACACAGATGGAGGTGCTCCAGGCAGAAACTGCCACACACGTTCCTCCACTGGCACCTCCATCTGTCAGACCAAGTGTGTTGCTATTTTGGGGCTCAATTTATCCACTTAGAGGATAATTTTCAGGCTTGCTCTTGAGGTTAACAAAAAATTTGTAACTCACCGAGACTTTCTTTTGCCACTGAATTTCTTCTCTCTTTTACTAGAGGTAAGAATTACTGGGGTGAGGACATAATTACTAACTTTGGGGAGGGGAAGCTAGGGTCTATTTGCAGGGAGTGTCAGAATATCAAATTTGGGCATTAAGCCAAAATAAAGGTCATTTAAAAAGAGGATTGAGTAGGTCATGGCTCCTGCAGGGAACATACCGATTGGAAAATATTGTCAGAGCAGGAGAGTCTAAACTCGAAACAGACTGGCGGTGGCCACCTTGGCTATAAAGTGGCCGGGCCTGAAGGGATACTCAGGGAACAGTCAAGGATTGGATTCTTACATGATGACTTTCTATAACCCTTCACAGAAGAACCTAGAGGTTAAATCAGCCGAGGTCTGGCTTCACTAAAAGAAGATGAACAAAGTGACGTTTTGCCTGAGCTTGTCGTCTACAGGAGTGACTCTCACCCTGAGATTCCAGAGGAATTAATTTTAATGACTGAATTATTGAATTTACCCAAAAGGATCACAGTTTGCGGATACCTGTGTTTTAGTACTTCTGACCGAGAGAGCTCTAAGGTAGTTGGTTTGCAGGGTTCTGCAAAGCCATATATGTTCGTTATAACATATTACCACATCTTTGCACAATATGAATCTTTCTACACTGAGAACCTTGGAGAGCAGAGGGTAAGGGGGCAAAGACCGACCAAACTACCTGGAGATCCTGGTCATGCAGATGTCACTGGCTCGGACAATAAGGCAAAGAGCAAAGCTAAGACAACCAAATTTGCCTCAGTATTTGGGTTACGAAAAGTTGGTTAATTAAATCAAATGGACCAAAACTTTTGCAGGAGATAAAGCCCCAGGACCTCTTAACAGGACCATGTGGAGCCCAGAGAGAGAGGAAAGGGGCCTCCGCCTGTTGGATGCCAGCCACATTCGGAAATGAACCCCACCAGGAACCTGGAATGCAGCGGGCGCTCAGTGGGATTGGACCAGGTCCCGAGGAAGGAAACGACCTCTTGCTCCACGGCAGCCACAGTGTGCTGTGGGCCGGCGTCCGGGATGTCACCCTGCGGGCAGCTGCGAGCGAGCAAGATGCAAGTGCTCTTCTTGCACGTGTCCACTGCGCTGATTGTGTGCAGCTCCGGAGCCCAACCGTGTGTCTCAGGGGATGTTCTGGAAAGAGATCTGTTAGCTGCACGACTACGCCTTTGCATGGCTGAGCATCAGATGATGCCAGCACTATGGGAAGGTTCTGGCTACCATGCGATTGTGTGTGATCCAGCCCAGAGCTCACCTGCCTCTACACCAGACCTGTGATGCTTGACCAACTCACTTCTCCCGTATCCTGCCTCAAATGATGTCGCAGGTGTAACCAAATCAGAGCCATCTCAAGAGCAGGCGTGTACGATAGTGAGCCCACTGTGATTTTAATGGGGTGCGATCGGGACTGTAAAGCTGCCATCCACAAATGTCCTCGTGATGAGTTCATCAATGTGCCCGTGATCTGCGTGCCCTGTGACTGGAGTCTGACGAAGCTTAGCCACGGGCACCCGACTCCTTTGTGAGGTTTGCAGCGGACGTTCTGCCAGGGCCAGCTAGATCTGTCAGCTCACACTGAAGCACATCTTGCGCTGACAGCCCGTGCTCTCGCCTCCATATTCAGAATTTCATATCAACTGGTCACTCCAAACTGCCCACTGTGGGTCTCCACCTGGAAGGGTCCCCGTCCCTGGTCCTCCTTCCACATGCCCCAAGAACAGCAGTGCCTCAGACAAGGTCATTTCAGCCCAAAAGAATGTGTAGGAGACACACAACTGGACAGTTGTCTCCATGCCAGGAGGGACGTGACATGGTGAGTATCAATCTGGAGGTCAAGTTCCAAAAAGCTATGAATCCATCAACACTGAGGATTCCATAGAATGCTTATGAACTTCCAAAAAACATAGAGTGTTTTCCTGACTGTCGTCCTACTAGCCTTGCCTCTAGCTAAGCACTTGCAAAACTCTAAGTTTCCTGCCCAGTGCCTGGCAGCACTAGATCTTTGTGGTAAGCCAGACAATGTATTCTAAATCACAATAGTCCTGTGACACTCTTCCTGGGAGACTGCTAGCCTAATCTGCTGAGACCCCACCCCCCCCCCACAACAGACACCCTATAATTAGCATCAGCATAATTAATATCCCAGGGTGAAATGTTCCAGAGGCTTCCAAGGACACTTCAGCACAAGCTGTACCTCACTCTGTAGACTCACAGCTTCCTAATGGCAAACAGAGCATCGTTTGGATTGTGGACTTGACTCAGGAGGCTAGAACTAGTTATATCCATCTTACAAGCGATCTGCAGGGCTATCTCTGTTACTGCCACATTGCTACCGCTCATATTCCAGTCACTCTTCCCTCCCACCATCTTTCATACCCAAAGGGCACTACTTGTCCTGTCCTTCTAGGACTGGCTCTCTCATCGTGGTTGGGCTGGCAGACACAGGAAGTGATGCTAACATGCTAGTCCATCAAGCTCGAATCATAAAAGTAAGCCAAAGTAATCAGCCACCCTGATCAGTCCCTGCAGAGTCTCTCCCATGTTCTTGATTCTGATGCAACAGCAGTAGGATTCAATGACACAAATGGTGATCATCAATAGGTACTCGACTTCCCATTGGATGAATGGACTAGAATTGGTTCTTGATGTCTTACTGCATGTACATTAACACAAGACAGGCAGAGGTCAACCTCCAAAGATGTCTCTAAGTATACAGAGCATGCATAATATAACTAAAATATTTCAACAAATTCCCACACTCCCCAGAGTCTAGCATTTGTTCTCATGGCTCTCACTACTACAGGGTCAATGGTTGAGAATGTGATTTCACAGCAGGTTGTCTGCTCATCAGCGGCTCTGCTGTTACCACCTTTGTGATTTGCAATGACTCAGAATGCAGTACCCATGCCCTCTGCCATATCTGCTGTACTGTGACTGCAGAGCTGTCGCAAGATGGATTGCTGAGAGTTGTGCTAACTTGCTAATGCTCTTGCCTTGACTTGCATTTTGTGTGGGCAAACAACCTGCAGGTATCTCGAACTGCCATAAGCCCCTTCTGCTAGTACTTGCCCTAGAAAACAACTCACAGAGTTACATGCAAGTATAATTCCTGATATAACGACCCCAGTATCGCCAGTGATAGCTTCTGCTGTTTTCTAGAACTTTCCATCTTGTGCCCCTTAGATATGACCTCAGGACAATAAAATCCTGATCTTTCAGGGGGCCTCTCTGGTAGTGCCAGGGGTTGAGTCTCAGCACTATGTAGTTATCCACAGGCAGTGTAGCACAAGTTCAATCCCCTGCCAAGGAGGGGATTCACATGGCGCAGCAGAACTCTTCTGCCTCGCCCGCTTCTCCCCTCAGCAGTGGATTTCAGTTGAGCTACCTGTTCTGCAGCAGCAGCGGGGAAGCGGGGGAGCAGCAAGAGAGGCAGGAGAGGTCTACTGCACCCTGTGGGTCCCCTCCCTGGTTGGGGATCAAACTCCCGCTGCTGTGCCGCAGATGCTTCACAGTGCAGGGCTCAACCCGTTGTGCCACCAGGGAGGCCCACTAATTCATATTTTAAACCAAAATATATAAGTTCTCAGACCCATGTGTGATTTGTTTAGTTAGTAACAAGAAATAAAATTTGGCTGTCCCCATAGGGCTATGAAACCATCATGACTTTCACTATTTTAGCAGGTGCTATTTCTGTCTGCATGTAAGGTCAAATGCCTGACTGTTAACTCCAAGACTGACAGCAGAATAGGGATGAGGCAATTAAAGACCGAAAGCCATTAAAGTAATTTCATGACATAGCTGAAATTAACTCTATTAATTATAGGAAGAGATTAGGATGATTTGGATTTGCTGTCTCTTTTAGCTATATAATTCTGTCCCTTACAGGCAACAAATAAATAGTCACTTAAAGAGTATGATTTGATGATGATGAATGTTGCTAGTGTTAAAACTAGCTCAAATTAATGTGTTTGATGCCTGATATCGACAAAGCACTTGGAATTACTACCATAATTATTGCAATGTGTCCTGTAGGTATACTAGCTTTAACTAGTGAAATGCATTGACATTATTGTTCCCATTTTTATTTTTTATTTATTTTTTTATTTTTTAAAGATGTATTTATGCATACAAGCACTGGGGTACAGGCCAGAGGTGGGAGGCGGGTGAGAGGATTCACCACAGACAGAGTGGGGAGCAGAACAGGCAGATCAACAGAAGTACACTGCTGAGGGGAGCAGCGGGCACAGCAGGAGAGGTCTG
>JAGFMF010011501.1:22203889-22214423 GCA_019455555.1 Galemys pyrenaicus
GGCACAGCAGGAGAGGTCTGCCACGCCATGTGGGTCCCCTCCCTGGCCGGCAGCAGGGATCGAACTCATGCTGTAGTGGCTGAGGTTTGCTTCATAGTGTGTTGCTTAACCCACTGAGCCACCAGGGAGGCCCTGTTCTCATTTTTAATAAACTCTTTGGAAATAGAATTATAGTGTACCATAAAAATGATTTTCATGAAGAAATTGCTTAGGGGCCTTCCTGGTGGCACAATGGGTTGAGTGCAGCACTGTGAAGCATCCATGAGACAGCGACACGAGTTT
Organism: Galemys pyrenaicus; assembly: GCA_019455555.1. Lineage (NCBI taxonomy): Eukaryota > Metazoa > Chordata > Mammalia > Eulipotyphla > Talpidae > Galemys > Galemys pyrenaicus. The sequence goes on from JAGFMF010011501.1 coordinate 22,204,172, forward strand.
GATCCCTAGGCCAGGGAGGGGACATACATGACACAGCAGACCTCTCCGGCCTCGCCTGCTTCTCCCCTCAGCAGTGTATGTCAGTCCATCTGCCTGTTCTGCTCCCCTGTCTCTGTCTCTGGTGAATCCTCTCACCTCCCCCGTCTCTGGCCTGTACCAAAGCTCTTGTATGCGTAAATAAATAAGTCTAAAAAAAAGAAAAGAAATTGCTTAAAAAAAGTGTAGAGACAAAAACCAAAAATGAAAAGACAAGGACAAATTGGGGACACTTGGTGGGGAGGTAAGAAGGGGAGAGTTGAGAGCAGACGGGAGTACAGGGGACCGAGGTGATGGTACATGGTGATATGGTGATGGGGATTACAATGGATGTCAAATATATATATATATATATATATATATATATATATATATAAGTGTAGAGGTGGCTGGATGTCAGTTTCTCACTGAAAAGGATAGGGAACACCATTTAAGAAGGTTTCAATGAGTGCTAATCAAGAGAAGCATTGCCATCTGCCCTGACCAGGAGAAATGGAGGTAAGTGCTATTCACATTTTTCAAAAAAGAAAACCATCTTAGGGCAGACAACACTGGAATTCAGATGCAAAGTCTGCAACCACAAGATGCGACTTTTTCAGTGATCTTTGCTTTCTCCAAGATGGCGACGCTGCTTCACTCTCCACTCAACAAGTGACACGTTGTGTTGTACACCCCTGAGGCGTGGTGAGCTGGGACAAGGGAAATATCCGGGTCACGGCCTTAAGACTGGTTATGGCTAAAAAACGGATCCGTGTGAGCTGGAAGACTGGCCCGTGCACAGACCAGGATATTCTTTCTTGTGCCAGTGAAACCATTGCCAAGGGAGTCACCTGGATTAGAAGGGAGCGCAGCACAGCCTGATAGCGCAGACCCTGGGCGGTGAGTGTGTGCTGGAATAATGCTGAATACCAAGAATGAAAGAACAAGCCATTGTCTTGTAGCTGAGCAAAGGGGGGCGGTTTTGCTCAATAAATAGGAGCTGTGCCCAACACTCGGGACGCTTGTGCCCAGAAGAGAGAGGCCTTGCGTGCCCTGGGGCATTTTGTGTTTGTCATTTCTTTATTTCCTGGTTGACTCGGTGCCACTCCTCAACCCTGTTCCCTGGAGCTGGACTCTGGCAATCCCATGACTTTGCTCATGTCCTAGAGCACTGGGCAGTGAGGAGGAGCAGGTGAGGGTCTCTGACTGAAACAAAAGCCAATAACCTGGTTATCCGGGAAACTAGACTTCATTGGACGCGTGGCAGCATTTTCATTTAACTACCAACTAATTTGCTAATTCTTGTGACATATGTCAAAACTGACGACAGAAAAGAACTTCTCTGTGCAACTATGCTGCACATGTCAAAAAATTGCTGCCTGTATGAAATGATCTCAATTTAGAGTACGCACTACATGTCACAGATTTAATTGAACGATATCATTGTGACTGATTGCAGTCCGAAGATGGCTCTGCTGTCTGAATTCCTCATATGTGGTTTGATGATATGCCTTTGCCATTTGTTATTCAAGAAGGGAGCATATTTCTCCACCCACCTTGAATCAACTCCTCCAGCCAACAGAATGGAGCCCAGTGACACAACACAGGCTCGCTGGTAGCTTCAGAAGGCTGGCAGCTTCTGCAGCTGCATTGTAGCACCCTGCTTAGGAACCAGTGGTAGACGTGCCAGTTCCTTCCATAGTGACCCTGGTCAACAGCGCTATGCCAGTTTCCAGGAGACATCCCGGAGAAGCTGGCAGCCATGCATGTGAACCGTTTTGGGTATCGGGTCTAGTCTAATCTTCAGTGGGATAGCTGCATGCCATTGTGTGAAAGAGAGACCCCAATGATCCCGTCCTGCTGCGCCCCGCAAACTCACAGAAAGAGGAAGGCTAAGAAATTGTCATTTTAGCCACTTAAGTTTTAAGATGCCTACTGTGCAACAGTGCATAACCAGCATAGCCACAAAGACTTCAAAGGTTTCATTTTTGTCTATAGGCCCCGAGTAGTTTCTTAATGCTTCTAATTTAAGTGCTTTGCATGAAGGTCCTTATTTTAAGCCAGCAACATGAAGTGGGTTTCTATTCTTATCTTTATTTAGTAGATGTGGAAGAAAAGTTTAGAGAAGCCAGCTGACTTAACCAACATTTCTAGCAAATCCGAACTAATTATATGCTAAATGTACACAGGATTTAAGTCACCTCCAGAGTCCTCAGGTTCTGTGACTTCAGGGTGGAGACAGGTTTCCAGGCACTGGCGTTTTAGGAAAGGCACTAAAAAGAGATCAAGTGTCAATTACTTTCCTGATTTTAGTCACTCCATGCCCTCCCCTGGTCTTTGTCTTTCTCAAACGTATCAGTTGTGATACTTCTTGCTTATCTGTTTTGACGTCAGTGTTTTAAGTGTCATGGCAGCTGCAGAAAAGGGGTAAACTGCTGTTGAAACCTGTAGATTGTTTTTTAATTCTTCCCTTCTGTCTCTCTTTTGGGCAACTGCCTTAGTGATAATCCTGCTCACTATTCACCTGTAAATCAAATCTTGCTCGACGAATGAAAACTTCACTGAACACGACCTTGTCTTGCAAATGCATGGTCACAACAAACCCCAGAAATATCTCCTAAAATCCATGGTTTAGAATGTCACACACTTCCCTGCTACCTTGAACTCTGCCAGCATCATGAGTACTCACAAAGAGCCCTGGATGCCGACACGTTTTCAACTTGACATGGCTCCTGTGGCATTGAGTAGCTGTTTTCAAAACTCTGATATCCTGAGGAACCGGTGGGCCCAGTGGACCTGTTCCAAGAACAACATATTGAGGCTCATTTAGGAATGACATTAACTTTGAAACTTATATTAATCATCCTTCCTGTGATTTGGCTACTTTTGTACATATAACCCCATCATTTTCTGTGCCTTCTAGACCTGGAAACAACCCAATGCCCAAAAGTAGATGACTGGGTCAAGAAAATGTGGCACATATATACAATGGAATACTATTCAGCAATCAAAAAAGATTAACTAGAGTCATTTGCAGATACATAGCTGGAGCTACAAGGGATTATGCTCAGTGAAATAAGTCAGAAGGCAAAGGAAAAATGTTGGATGGTTTCACTTTTAGGAGGAGGGATTTAAAAGAACCAAAAAAAAAAAAAAGGCTCAAGGAAAAGAAAAATAAAAAAAAAAATCACAACACAATAAGAACAAAAAGACAAAGACAAATCAGAGGCACTGTGTGTTGGCGGGGGAGGGAATTGGATGAGGGCAGGAAGAGCACAAGAGACTGAGGTGATGGTGCATTGGTGAAATGGTGATAGGAATTTCATAGGGACTACAACTGATGTCAAGTATATATAAATAGTGCCTCCCTGGTGGCACAAGGGGTTGAGCGCCGCCCTCTAGGACTTCCAAAGCCACTGCAGGGGAGTTTGATCCCTGGCCAGGGAGGGGACCCCCATGGCGCAGCAGACCTCTCCTGCCTCCCCGTTGCTCCTCTCAGCGTTGGATTTCAGTAGATCTGCCTGTTCTGTTCCCTGCTCTGTCTCTGGTGACTCTTCTCACTCCCCATACCTCTCTGGCCTGTGCCCCAGCTCTTGTGTGCATAAATAAATAATATGTAGATATATAAAGAAAAAAGGAAAAATAAATGAATATATGTAACATAGTTTAAAAAAAAAAGAAATACGGTTCTTATTCCTGGCAGTGGCTGCAATTTTCTTGTGAAATTATACTTAAAATGTGCTTGCCGATAAAATATGGTGTTGGGCTATGCGTGCTTTGGAGGTGGGAGCCCTATGGTAACATCACACCGGAAGGGGGATCTTGTGCTTCCAGAAAACAAGCAATAATGCAAACAACGTTGCTTCAATAAAGACAATAACAAAATGTCCTTGCTGGAGATGCTCTCCCGGCCTATGGGGCAGAGAGGGGCTCACTCTTACAGTGAGGTCTCTGAGGCGCCCACACAGCCAGCTTCTCTGGGAAGTCCCAAGCACTGCTGCATCCCTCACAGTGACTTCAGTCCCCAAGGGAGAGCTCCCTGGTGGTGCCCATCTGCTGGTTTCCTCCTGGTGCTTAGCCTTTGCCACCTTAGCAAACATGTCTGCCATTCTCTGGGTTACGTGCATGGCCTCCTCAAATAAGTTTGAATCTCATTCTTGAAGGGCTACCTCTTTCATATTTGTTCCCATCTGTGGGTCCTCTGTCTCACACCCACAGGCACTGATTGTTCTCCACGTTATTATCCCCACGTTATTTAGAGTTCTCTTGACCCCTATTCAGGTTGCTATGTGACTTCATTTCCTTGAACCTTCCTTCCTCCATCTCAACAATCAGTGTTTGCTATACCTGGATGGAAGTACAACTTCTACTGTGCAGTCTTGCTTCATTCACACCTTCGTAGCTGTTGCAGCTGAGGACTCCCATCATGCAAATTTCTGTTTCGAGTCATTACATGGAAAGTGTGACCTGAGCCATACGCTTAACTGGACCTATTTTTTCACAAGTCTCTAATATTCCAAAAATCCTCTGACATACACAGACTTGTCATTTGTACCACATATTATATCTTCAGTCATTTCTGTGCGTATCCTTCTACTTATTTCTGCAGTTAAAATGTGACAATTCCTTTAGCCCACTGTTTCAGGAAAGCTCTCGCAAGAACTGACTATTCTTCTCTCCCCCATCCCTCACAACAGCAATTCCCAGGGATCCTGGAGATGAGGTAGAAAGCTGCTCATTCCATGTTGCTCTTTCCAAGAACAGTTTTCTTTTCTATGTTAAAAATAAGTAAACAGTGCAAAGGTAGAGACAACTTTTGAACTGTAATTCCTTTGAAGGAAGTAGCATACTTCCACATCACCTCACTCGCACCTATACTGTCTACTGATATTGCAGCATCACTCCTTATTCACTGGAATAACCCTTACTCACTACTTACCTTGCACATGGATAAAAATACATGAGGTTAGCCTAGCTCCAGTACTAGTCATATTTTTATACAGCTGTAATTTTTACTCTTTATTATCATGTCAAAAATCTCTATTTTGAGCGCCATACTGTTTTGGTCACATCCCGTCATCCCCTCACTTATGACCTCTAAGAGGAACAATCTTTGACACACAGATCCCCCAATCCATCAGCTTCTTCACTGCCTATAACTTTCACCTGGCCCCATGCCGCTTCTGAAAAATTCTTAGATTCCGTGGTCAGCATCATCACCTTTGTCTTGAATACTGTCAACTTCCTTGCTCCTCTCTCCTCATACCATGAAACAGCAAAATCTTCACCTTGTAGCACGTAGTTCTAGTTTATAGACAAGGGCGAGCAGAGATCTGACATCCTGTAACCTATAGGACAGGCAGCAGACCCAGAAATAAAGAAAAAACTTTCAGAAAGGAGGAAAACTGGGAGAGTGGATTGAAAATAAAGAACTGGGCCTCTCTGGTGGCGCAGTGGGTTAAGCAATGCACTATGAAGCAAAACCGCAGCCACTGCAGCACGAGTTCGATCCCTGCTGCCGGCCAGGGAGGGGACCCACATGGCGCGGCAGACCTCTCCTGCCTCGCCCATTGCTCCCCTCAGCAGTGTACTTCTGTTGATCTACCTGTTCTGCTCCCCGCTCTCTGTGGTGAATCCTCTCACCCCCCCACACCTCTGGCCTGTACCCCAGTGCTTGTATGCATAAATAAATAAATAAATCTTTAAAAAAAAAAAGAAAATAAAGAACTTCCTATAGTTTTGTCTCTAACTGGATGTTTCGGGAATGCTATTTCTGGAAAGTTCTTCCCAAACAAAATGTCCCAAGCACCAGGAGCGATCAACCATGTCATATGCTTCTAAACATTCAAGAATGATGATCTGTGAACATTAACCACTTGGTTACTTCTTCCTCTAGTCGGGTTGCTGAGGGGCACTTTGCCCTGCTCACCTGGTGACATGGCAGTGCCCTTAGTCTGCTGCCCCTCTGTGCAGAACACAGGGTCTTTTGGGAGTCCGAAGATCCGTCTTTGGCAGAGAGATGATAGGGACGGGTGTGGGTAAATCAAGACAGGAGGAGCGAGAGCCGTAGGCAGGAGGATATGAAGGGATCATGGGTAGCATAATTTTTTATGCATCTAAGAGTTGGGATACAGGCCAGAGAAAGGGGGGCAGTGAGAGGATTTACCAGAGACAGAGTGGGGAGCAGAACAGGCAGATGGATTGAAACACACTGTTGAGGGGAGCAGCAGGGAGGCAGGAGAGATCTGCTGCGCCCTGTGGGTCACCTCCCTGGCCGAGGATCATCTCGCTCTTCAGGGGCTATGGAAGCCCCACAGCGTGGTGCTCAACCCCTTGCGCCTCCAGCGAGGCACCAGTCATGGCGATCTTGTGAAGAGATTAGGGGGACAAAACTAAGAAAGACAAGACGGGATGGAGCAGAGAACAAAAAAGATGAGTAAAACTTCTGACCAATATACGAAATGATGATGTAATGCCAAGAAAAAAATTTTATAGCTGTCTGCTCTCCACTGGCACTGATGGGACCACACTGGAGAGCCAAGTGTTGGTCATGCCACAGACTGTAGTGAGGAGCAGCCTGGATTCACTTTGGTTGGCTGGAATACTTGTTTGTAGTAGCTAAAGTAAAATAGTGGAAGAAGAGCAGATCATAATGCAGAATGTCCAGGGTAGGTTAAAGTACAAAGCTGCACACTTAAACTATATGCAATATTATAAACCAATCTTGATTTAAAAATGCATACAGAGGGCTTCCCTGGTGGCGCAGCGTTAAAGTCTCAGCACTATCAAGCTATCACCAGCCACTTTGGCATGAGTTTGATCCCCAACCAGGGAACTGAACCACATGGTGCAGCAGACCTCTCCTGTCTTACCCGCTGCGCCCCTCAGCATTGTACTTCAGTAGATCTGCCTGTTTGACTCCCCACTCTGTCTCTGGTGAACCCTCTCACCTCCCTGGCCAGCACCCCAGTTCTTATATGCATAAATAAATAAAATAGATCTTAAGACATAAATTAAAATACATACAAAAATAAAATAAGGTGAAATAGGTGCTTCTCCATCAATATTTTATTTTATTTTATAGATTTATTTATTTTTTAATGGAGTACCATTGTTTCACCTCCTTGTCGGTATTTTGACAGTGTAGGATTTCTCCCCTCAGGTGTGATCACCTGAGCTCTCCCACCACTAGAGCATCCATCGTCCTCCACCATAGCCCATTGTGTCTCCCCAACCCAATTCCTCACTCCGTCCCCTCTTCCCCCATAAACTTTACATCTATTTTCTTTGTGTGTTTCTCCAATCCATGAATGATATGATTCAAACAGACTAAGTGGTGTTCTGAGCATTGAAATAAGCTGGTTGACTTCACGCCCTCTACAAAGTCAATTGAGTCTCAGGTAACTGGTTCTTACTGGCAGATATGAGCTGATGAGTCCATGACATAGAGACTCATTCCTCTTGGGGTCTGTAGTTACCACCAGGTCCCTTTTTCTGGGGTGACACATTCATTTCTCTTCCCTGTCAACCTCCAGGGCTCCTCACTGCTGGTGACAGCTCCATCCGTCACTGCCAACCACCCTCTCAGTCAGAGGGGACTGCCTGGAAACAGTGCTATGAGTTCTGTAAGGGGTGGCTTGCCACTAACGAGGGCTTGATGTGAGGATACCAGGTCCAGACATACTGGCTTAATTTGGGACAACACTGAAAGTCTACTCCAGCTCCAAGTGCCCCTTGAATTGGCTTAAGTGACACCAGAGGGCAGGGAGAGATCCTGCCTTTCCCGCTCCCTTATAGGTGTCATCTAGGAGCCTCCCAATAATTGATCTTGTTCTTATCTTAAGCAGGTATCCAGGAAACCCAGTCCAAAGCAGGGGACAGACTTGACCATCTTTGTTCTCTTACATCTAGAATTCTATTACATTCTATTACATCTTCATTCTATACCTGTAAAACTACACATACAGTAACTACAGCTCGACTATTTTTCACGAGAAATTGTGGGGAGATGCAAACCTCTGTCGTGGGCACACAAAACCAGGCAAACCTTTCAGCATAGTTCTCATATGAGGGGAACAAAAGATAACTTCTCCAGACACCAAAATACTATACAAGGGGCATTAGCCATGAGGGGTCTTTTGTTATTATTGCCACACTGCATTTGTTTGCCAGCAAAGAAATGTGGAGAAGTTCATCTTAAACTGTTGGTGCAGCAAATGCAAATGCAGATCCCAACACCTACTGAACATTTCCAACATAGAAACAGCAGAAAATAAACTGCTATTTTAAATTGCAATCCATATGTTAGGCAAACGAAGGAAAAAGTTGTGAAGTAATAAGTTTAATGTGTAGTCAAGAGAAAAGACGGAGGAACTGGGGTAGGCTAAGTTTCCAGGGCTCCATCTTTTACTGGCATAGATTTTGCTTCTGTTGTTCTTGTTCTTGAAGTTTCTTATACATCTTCAATGTCTTCTATGTCTTCCTGGGTGAGTAGGTAATCAAGAGAGCTCTATTCTGGGGAAAAAACAGCAGGTTCTCAGGTGCTGTGTCACGGTCTTAAGGTCTGCCAGATGATGAGCACTTCATTATATTGATGAACCCCAACTTACCCACAGTCTTGTGGGGTCTTCAGTATACATTCATTCCTGATTCTCACCTCTGTGTGTCTGGACCAGGAAATTAAATCCCAACCCTCCTTAGTCAGGAATAAGCTTCTAGATCCAGCTTCTTAATTGGCAGTGCAGTTTCAAGAACCTAAGAGGTACTAGCTTCTTCTTAGAGGCTTTCTAATTTTTGCAAAGAATTTTTTTATGCATACAAGAACAGGGGTACAGGCCAGAGGTGCCAGGGGGATGGTGTTGGAGGGGGTGGTGGTGGTGAGAAGACTTACCAGAGACAGAATGGAGAACAGAACAGGTGGATCTACCGAAACACACTGTTGAAGGGAGCAGCCGGCGAGACAGGAGAGGTCTGCTGTGTCATGTGGGTCAGCTCCCTGGCTGGGGATCGAACTGATGCTACGTTGGCTGCAGACAGTTGCATAGTGCTGCAACTTAACCCCTTGTGGTACCAGGGAGGCCTCGTTTTCTCACTTTTATCCTTACAGCACCTTTTCTGATTTAATATATACTGGAGTAGTCACCCAGAGCAGTGACACAGATTTGAGTGATGTAACAAAGTCACTCGTGGTCTCTGATGTCTAATATATTAATCTGGAGCCCAGATTCTAGAGACAAATACCGTCCTTTTTCTGCAAAGGATATCAGTCTTAAATGAAATCTTTTTGAAATAAAAAATAGAATGTGGTACTTATTGGTCTCAACTCAATTTTCAAAAAGCTTTATGCAATGTTAAAAAAAATTGAGCAGATTTCCCATGTAAGATGCCACAGTTTTGTATTCCCACTTCCAAAGTGGAAGATCTGAATAGATGAGGCAACATCTTGTTTTTAAATTTAGCTTCATCTGAGTAAAGGGATTCCCTCTAGTGGACATGAGTTCTCCCCTTCAACACACAGGAGAGGTTAACAGCTGCCTGCTCCTTTAAAAAAATTTTTTTTAACATGTTAGTCCATGTCTGTTGCTTGTTGGTATCTGAGTTTAAGGTTCAACATTTAGGGTTAAGATAATCACTCCACTTGATTAAAAGCCTAAAACCACATTTATATGAAGGAACATAAAGATAATTATTTACGTTGTTGGTTAGTAGAAATATTTTATTGTTTTTGAGTGAAGTATCTATTTTTGGCAATTCAAGCACATTAATTACTATAACTTAGGTCACTGAAATAACAAGAAATAATTAAAGACTGCAATTACAGTTAGTAGGTCACTGGTACACGGGGGGACATGCAATTATTTTAACACTTGTTACTTAAGTCAGGCAGGGCTGTAGCTTGTGTGATGACAACATGTTTGGGCTTAGTTACAGATCAGTTAGCTGAGATAGTTTTATGTTTACAGCAGTTTCCTTCTAAATGTCCAAAGTTGAATGCCAATTCTAGTGTGCTGAACTTGGAATTGCCTGGATCTATGTCCCCCTCCAATAAGTAGCTCCACATTTTGTTACAGGGCAGGGAGAGGAGCACCCAGAACCCCCAAGCCTGCCCTCTTTGAATGGGTTCTGCCATCCGCCACTTCAAACATACAAAACCTTTAATGGAAAGGAACTTTAATACAACTAGGATACAATAAAGAAAGAACAAAGAATATAGTTACTAAGTTAAGCATCCAAAGTT
>JAGFMF010011501.1:22220337-22254764 GCA_019455555.1 Galemys pyrenaicus
GCTCCCCGCTCTCTGTGGTGAATCCTCTCACCCCCCCACACCTCTGGCCTGTACCCCAGTGCTTGTATGCATAAATAAATAAATCTTTAAAAAAAAATTCAAATATAATAATGAAAACACTGCAGATTCGTTTGGTCTCCTCTCCTTCACCAGATGCCACCAGTGTAATCGATTTTATATTTATCATTCCCCAAATTTTAAAAATAGTTATTACATAATAAAATAACGCTTTTTCTGCTTTTAAGTTTTTAAAATGTTTTCGCTGTCTGTCCGCCTCCACAGTGGGTCAAGTGCGTGCACCCGGGAAGCGCCTGTCCCAGTGGGCGCTGCCCTGTCGCCACAGCGCCCCCATCTGGCTGGAGTCGACTCATGCGGACGTGAAGGAGCATCTCCATAGCGTAAGGGGGCCCAGCTCCTGGCTCCCTCCGCAGGGGATGTGGTCCCCAGACTCACGTGGTGTGCACAAGTACACTCTGTGACTGGCTGCAGAATCTTGAGAACTCTTAAATGCAAGGGACTTGCTCCTGTCTTCCTGAGGATCTCTATCATTTAATTACAAAAGCTGATTCTGTTGAAAAGTACCTTGAGAGGAACAGAAAGGGTAAGGAAGCCAAATTCTGTCTGATTCTGATCAAGGGTCCCATTCACCGGTTGTCTCGCTCTCACAAACCCAACGGGGTCCTCCCTCCCAGTTGGAAATACGAGTCATCTTCTGCCTCTGTCCTAGAGGAATTTGCCCGTGTACTCATGTAATGAAATCATTATTTAACTAGTAAAAATAATGAAAAATGTTTAGGAGTACATCTAGCTATTTTCACTCTGCATTTTATTTTCAGTTGGTGGTGCTTTGCTTGTCCATTCACATCTGCTTACTCATTGGAACCCCTGATGAGAGCCCATTTTGTGAGCAGGCCCCACTATTCAGGGGAGTTGCAAGAAGCCTTTACCCACGTGACCTGGGTCTACGCAGGATCTCTGGCCTCCTTGCAGCCATTAGCTGTAAGAATTTTGCATCTCAGGGGGCCTCCCTGGTGGCCTAGGGTTTAAGTCTCCATGCTGTCACCGCTGTGGCCTGAATTTGATCCCCCACTAGGGAGGGGACCCACATGGCACAGCAGACCTCTCCTTTCTCGCCGGCTGCTCCCCTCAGCAGTATATTTCAGTAGATCCGCCTGTTCTGCTCCCCACTCTGTCTCTGGTGAGTCCTCTCACCATCTGTACCTCTAGTCTACACCCCAGTTCTTCAACCCCAAAATTAATACAAAAAAACAAAATCACCTCTATTAAAAAAATAAAAAAACTTCCCATTTCAGAACCTATAATCAATCTACTCACCACTTCATGGGTGGGCTTTAGTATATAAAGTATCTAAATGGGCTATTAAGTTAGGTTTTTCTCAATGCTGCATTGAAATTTAAATGAGGTCATGTGTTAAATAAGTACAGTGATATTGTAACGTAATGGGGTACGTTCCAGAATCCCGGTTCCGCCCTAAGTGGGTGGGGCTGAGTTTTTCTCAATGCTGCATTGAAATTTAAATGAGGTCATGTGTTAAATAAGTACAGTGATATTGTAACGTAATGGGGTACGTTCCAGAATCCCGGTTCCGCCCTAAGTGGGTGGGGCTGAGCAGGCATAAGAAGATGCTGGAGAGAGGAGATAGGACAGAAGGAAGGGAGGAAGAAGGAAGCAGGAGGGAAAGCAGCAAGGAGATGTAGAGGAGGCACATGGAGCAGAGGGGCATGTGGAGACTGCGCTTTCTTTTTGGTCTTGGACTGGCTGGAACAGATGTGGGTGAGAGACCCGCGGGGAGACAAGCATGGCTATCAAGCATGTTTCCTACTTATTTTGCTGCTCCTCTTTCAAATGTTTTTCAATTTCACTTCAAAATCAATGAGTCAGACCACCATCAAGCAGTATATTAAATGTTCATCATTTAAAATTATGAATTTCAGGGTCTCCCTGGTGGTGCAGCGGGTTAAGCAACGCACTATGAAGCAAGCCACAGTCACTGCATAATGAGTTGGATACATGCCGCCGGCCAGGGAGGGGACCCACATGGCGCAGCAGACCTCTCCTGCTCGCCCGCTGGCTGCTCCCCTCAGCAGTGTGTTTCAGTCAGTCTGCCTGTTCTGCTCCCCACTCTGTCTCGTGAATCCTCTTACCTCCTTGAGTCTAGCCTGTACCACAGCTCTTGTATGCATAAATAAATAAATCTTTAAAAAATATAATTTCAAGTTTAATTGTGAACACACTGTGCAGGGCATCCTATCAGATCCTTGGTTTTATTCAGAGGCTGTATTTATGTGCATTATATTAGGAACAATTTCATGGTTTTTCAGGGAGAAACTGAAGTTTGTCATCTCAAAAAACTGAGTTTGTTTTCAACTAGAAAGGAGATGGTTTCTAAATGAGCCATTAGCTTGGGTCACAAAACCATGATTTTCACAGACTAAGCCTGAGCTGTAGCTGCTCTTATCAAGAAAGACTGGCAAAGCAGAATGCAAACATAATCCTGGGCACTGAACTGGAGTTGGAAGTAGCTATGTGAGGTCTTATTTCTGTAATCATTCATTAAGGCGGTCTATATAGTAAAACAAACAAGGCTTAGCATGCATACTGTATTAAACATCAAAACAGGGGCCTCTGATGGCGCAATGGGTTAAGCAATGCACTGTGAAGCAAAATGCAGCCACTGCAGCACGAGTTCGATACCTGCTTCCAGCCAGGGAGGGGACCCACATGGTGCAGCAGACCTCTCCTGCTGTGCCCGCTGCTCCCCTCAGCAGTACATTTCAGTGGATCTACCTGTTCTGCTCCCTGCTCTGTCTCTGGTGAATCCTCTCACCTCCCACGCCTCTGGCCTGTACCCCAGTTCTTGTGTGCAAAAATAAATAACTACTAAAAAATAAATAAATAAAAGAACCCGATCCCACAGCTGTATTGATTTAACTAGGGAGAGTCAACTTGCTTAAATGATTAGGAATGAGTACAAAGCAATTTCTATCCATAGGTGGTATGTAAATATATTCCAGCAGTCTGGGTGCTCTGAATCCAGTTTTAGGGTTTTTCAAGAAGGGTGTTTTCTCAGCAATCAGGTGTTTATTTCTGATGCCACAATCAAGCCCAAAGTGGTGCAGATGATTTTATTAGGGAGGGATTCAACTCAATTTCTCAGCTCCCCAGGAATGCAGGGGGAGCAGTATCTGTGTGTTTTAAAGATTGATTGATTGATTTATGCATACATAATGTGTGGTACAAGCCAGAGGTGTCTCAGATGAGAGGGTTCACCAGAGACAGAGTGGGGAGCAGAAGAGGCAGATGGACTGAACTACACCGCTGCGAGGAGCAGCGGGCCAGGCAGGAGAGGCCTGCCGAGTCATGTGGGTCAGCTCACTGATCGAACTCGTGCTGCAGTGGCTGCGATACCTTCATAGTGCTGTGCCTTAACTGCTTGCGCCTCCAGGGAGGCCCAGAAAATTAATACTTAATCACCAGGAGGAGGTAGATTGAAGAGAAGACAAAGGATGCTTAGAGTTTAATTCCACTTATTCCTAATTTTTAGTTTAGGAGAGTTTTTGTTGCAATATGGCGGTGATCTGTCTACAATATTTTCTATTTGTTTATGATAACGACGTTTTGTGAGAGGTAAAATCTTGATTCACAGGTGGAAAAATCATAAAAATATAAGTCCCTCCTATTTAAAATAATTTTTTTTAACATAGTCACCTTGGAAAATATTTGATTGCTGAATTTGGGGACTGATATCGAGTTATCAACATTTCATTCCTAAAGGAGGAATATTTTAGATTTTGAAAAAGGGAGTAAAAAAAGAAATTTGTAGGGAAAAATCTATATATAACTCTTATGGTTGCACGGAATTGAAATCCTAAAATATATCTAAGCCTACCAGGATCCTGAGAGCTAATTGCCTCGATGAGAAGAACTGACCTAAATAGGAGAAGAACTGACCTCCGTCTCCCTCCAGTTGGAGTCACCGTGGGCTCAGGAGGGTGGGTATGGCGTGGCTGGGATGCAGGGAGATGGGAAAGCAATTATGAAACCACAGTGGTGATTCAAATTTTCTATTTTCCAGTGGCAGTGACATAATGGTCTTTTAATTTATTGCTGATTGTCCTCAGAATGCATCTTATAAATGAGAAAAGTGAGATCTAGGGAGAGGGCAAGCGATTTTAATTAACTGGCATCACAAAACTAAGTATGGTAAGAAATGATTTGGGGTTTTGGGAGGCAGATCTTTGTGGGTCGCAACACAGCTCCTGCTTATGTCATATCCCCTATTTCATTCCCGGGAGATGGATGGGATGAAGTTCAAATTCCAGTTTGTCATTAAGGGGAAAATATTATGCAGATTAGTTGGGACAGACTATAACCAGCATTCTGCCCTTGTCAATTTCGGTCTAAATTTTATAAAAGAGGCAATAGGTGATAGGCACTCAGTATTGATATTCTAGCAAGACTGTACCTAAATGGAAAACTAGTCATTTGATTCTAACTTGTCCTACTTCATTCACCAGTACAGACTGAAAGTTTTGGTGTGGTTGGAGGAGAGAGCTAGGGAGGGTGGGGAGGGGAGAGATAAAGAAAGAGCCAGGCCATGTTTCTGACCAGCAGGAAATTTTATTGGCTCCCTGTTGAGGTTTTTGGATCTTCAGAGTGGAGGTTGGGGAAGTCACACCCAGGTTACAGCTGCATGGTTTTTATAGGCAGGGTACTTTGGAGTAGAGAATTTTGAAGTTCCCTTTGGTGGGAAGATTGTGGCAGGAAGAAGGTGTCAGTTGGTGGTGATCCATATTGAAGCCCCCGGGTTGCATTCAGGTCTCC
Organism: Galemys pyrenaicus; assembly: GCA_019455555.1. NCBI lineage: Eukaryota > Metazoa > Chordata > Mammalia > Eulipotyphla > Talpidae > Galemys > Galemys pyrenaicus. The sequence goes on from JAGFMF010011501.1 coordinate 22,225,183, forward strand.
ACCCCCCCACTCCTCCCCTTCCCCCCTCCCCTCTCTACCCTCACACCCCTGCATTCCACTGGGATTGAGCCACTGAGTCACATGTTGTCTTGTTCCACTTCAGGAGCGACTAGCTGTTGCCATCTTATCTTTGTCACTGCTGGCTTCTTGGAACTGCTGCCCTGGGGGGCCTGGGTGAGGGGTTTGGGTGAGGGGCCTGAGTGACATTTCACAGATATTTGAAATGGAGCCCTACACCAAATTATATTCCTTTTCCAAATGAAAGTGTGTTCCTTTTCTGGCACATGGTGAAAGGCAGTTCACACATTTCAGAGGTCTCTTCAGCCTTCTCAGTAGGAAGACTCTCTAAAATAACTTAAAGAAATACCCCTCTTCAATATTTGCTAAGTGACAGAGAAGTAATTAGCTATAAATGCTGGCAAATCAAGATAAGGCACAAAGGATGTGAGTTGCTGAACAAGTGACAATTTCATGGACAAAAAGCAGATTGTTGTAGGGAGGCCAAGTCTTGCACAGCTACACTCGTGCCTGAAAGGACGTCATAGTTACAGTGCCGCGTTCTTCAGTCAGACCACACCACTGCTCAGAAAAGCAGGCTGCCCATGAGACTTCCAGGACTTCCTTATCAACAGTGAGTCACATCTTCTGTCTCCATAATTAAGGCCTTTGATATGCATGGCAGTCAATAGCATTGAGAAAATGAAACAAATCAGCCCAACATCCTCTTGTGGAAGTCGGAAAAGCTACAATAAATATTGGTGTCTTTTGGCTTCCATGGGTACAAAAAAAAAAATAAGTTATTCTAGAAATACTCTGATGTAGATTTGAAGGTGTCGACAAAGTCAAAATATTGTTAACTTTTAGAAAAGATTTCCATTAAATTAATCGAAAACAATTATTTGAAGATCTTTGACATTAATATAGAAATTAAATAAGCAACAGGGTATGTTCCCACTATTTTTATGAGAAAAGAATTTTAATATTTGAGAAGGTTGCCACATTTAATATCTCCTATTAAATGATTGTTTTGATGATGCCTAGAAACCTTACTATTTAAATTAAATTAATTTTATTTACCCACTCTAAATAGCAGATACTGGCATGGACATTGAAAAGTTTCTAGTCCATCACATAATTTTACAAGGTACATTTTATCCCCTTTATACTAGGAAATAAATGCTGAGAAAAGTGTGTGACTCCCTAAAGATAAATACTTAAGGACCTCCCTGGTGACACAGTGGTTAAAGTCTTGGTGCTCTCAAATTATCACCAGCCACTATGGGCTGAGTTCAATCCCTGGCCAGGGAGCTGACTCACATGGCAGAGCAGACCTCTCCTGTCTCACCTGCTGCTCTCCTCAGCAGTATATTTTAGTAGACCTGCCTGTTCTGCTCCCCACTGTGTCTCTGGTGAATCTTCTCACCCTCCCCCCCACATCTCTGATCTGTGCCCCAGTTCTTGTATGCATAAATAAGTGAATAAAAATTAATCTTTTTTGAAAAAGAGAAATCCTTAAGAGGTAGTAGAGCTGCTCTTCAAATAAAGACTTGATGGGGGGGGGGTGATCAAAAGGAAGGGGTGTCTTAAGCAACAATGATCAGTGTAACATCAGTGTTCCAAGCTGTGATTAAAGATGAAAGGAAGCACAGCACAGGTAGCATGTTATCCTCACAGTGACTGTAGGATGCACGAGAGCATCTGACCACGTGACTCACAATCACCTGCCACACACGTGCATTTCAGACCTCTGCCCACATCTGGTCCACTCACCACCCACAGGCCAAAGGAATCACCGTTGCATGGCCAGGTCCAAAGGCAAGGTTAAGGAGTACACGGGAAGCAGTAATGTGACTATGGATGACATTTTCTGCTATAAAAAGTGAATAGTAGGACCCAAAACTTAATCTACTTCAGCTGCTTTCACTGATGTGTAAACAAAAGAACAAAACACACACACTTGCAGGAAACATGCTTGGTCATTGTATTCTGGCATTTGTCGTTTGCCTTGTGTTCTGTGCCACGGTTTCCCAGAAGCTGTGCCCTTTGTGGGTCTGATTCCCTAATGCAGTTAGGGCTCGGTGAGTTGTGCTTCTCGCGGGTTCACGCTCAGGTGATTGCAATGTACACATGAAAATAAAATCACTTTGAAATAATCCAATTAAATTTATGTAGAAGTAATATATTCTGACAAAACAAAATTAATGACCATAATTATTTTATAAACGAAGTTAAGATAGGTCAACTTTGTAAATTTCTACTCAAGAGAGTTTTAGCCAAGAGAAAGTATTAGTCTTTTTTTTCCTAGAAGCATTATTTTGCAATGGATGTCATTAGTAAAATGCATTTACCCCACACTGTGTATTTAGATATGCATGAGGAGGTATCTCTCATTTTTATGATTTAATGTATTTTAAGATTTTGTTAATAAACGTGTATCAATTCAAGACTATAGAATCTTCTTAGTGAAATGGTCTGTTAATGATTCCTTTCCCCAATAATGCTTCTGAACATTGAGTGTATGTCTAAGAAATAGTTTTTATTTTTGAGACAACTTTCTTTTAGTTGATATTGATATATCTTTTTTCATTCCTCTCTGTCAAATTTTCAGTATTCATTATGTATATTTATCTGATATTAGTAGTTTTTTAACATGTGAACTTAATCCACTAAGTAGTATAATCATTTGCATGTGGATTTAATTTTTCTTTCTTTCTTATTCTTAATACCTTCTAATTCCTCTTTTTGTCCTTTCTTTCTTACTACTATATTGATCAAATTTACTGTTTTATTTTCCTTCTTGGCTGTTTTGAAAGTTATATATTCATTCTCTAGTCTGAATGCCTCTAATTACATGGCACATATAATACACATTCTCCATCTTCTGAAAAAGTTTAAGCACGTTAAAACCTTGTTTCTAATCTTGACTATAATCTTTTTTTAAAAAAGATTTATTTATTTATGCATACAAACACTGGGGTACAGGCCAGAGGTGTGTAGGGGGGTGAGAGGATTCACCACAGATAGCGGGGAGCAGGACAGGCAGATCAACTGAAGTACACTGCTGAGAGGAGCAGCGGGCACAGCAGGAGCGGTCTGCCGTGCCATGTGGGCCCCTCCCTGGCCGGCAGCAGGGATCGAACTCATGCTGCAGTGGCTGCAGTTGGCTTCATAGTGCGTTGCTTAACCCACTGTGCCACCAGGGAGGCCCTTGACTATAATCTTTGCTTGAAGATGTATTCTCATACTTCAGGGATGCTTTCAGGGATGCTTTAGTTACAGAATTCTAGGTTGACAGTTGTATTCTCTTAATGCTTGACTTCCAATGCTTTATTTCTTATGTTTTCATTTATTGCATTTGAGAGGTTTACTGTTAATCTAATTCCTGGACTTTTATAGGTAAAATAAATTCCTGGACTTTTATAGGTAAAATATTTAGGAGCTGATTGCTTTTGAAATTCAACTTTCAACTGCACTTTCTGCAATTACATGTCTAGGTGTGAATTTATTTTAATTATTAATCTGGGAGTCATTTTTCACATGGCAACTTAGTGCCTGCTTAACTTCTGTTCTCTGCTGTATGGACATTCAAATGAGTTCAACCTTAGCCACTCCTCCACAGGAAGAGGGAATGGATAACTTGTTCCCTTAGAATTGATTTATGGCAGCTATAAAGGTAGTTTAAAAGTAGAGAGAGCACTATAAATAAAGCAAAGTTAAAATGCTACATATAATTACATGAAGTAATAAGCCAACAAGGTCAATATTGACAATTTCATATCACTCAACCAATAAAGCCAATTAAATGAATATTCTAAGTGTTTCTGAACAGTGAGACAGAAACACTTCCCCTTAGATAGAGGATGATAAAAGTGTAGATAGGAAAGATTATCAAGATAAGAGAAATAAGATAAAACAGTACAACAAAGATAATACAGCATTGGAAACAGATTTTAGTGAGCGGAAACACTCCAATTTCCCCATTAGATATTTTCAGCATTTCAGAAGACAACCAACAGAACAACAGCAAATACAGGAGGTTTTGAAAGGAAAGAAAAAACAAAACTGGATTCTGCTGCTTCAATTAGTAATGTCTTCCTGTCCAAAGACCAGAGTTAAGGACGCCCTGCAGGTGTCATTAAAGTAGAAACACTTGTTTCCAAATGCATTCAGCCAAATACCTGATCACGCTGGCACAAAAGACAAGGTGGTACTTCCCCAGGTCTCCCAGACTTGGTTACGTAAATGCTGGCTGTCCGCTGGAATCTGTGCAGGCATTGATTCTGGTGGGCATAACCAGGGAAGCCAGCTTTCTAAATGTGTTGTTGCTTATGACTGATAGCTGCCTATCTTCTTTTCTCCAAAAATTCTGTTCCTAATCACTGCTGTTTCGATTTAAATGGTTCCATTTAAAAACTGGACTGCTAATGGCTCAGTAAATACATGCAGTGCTGTGAAAGATACTGTATAACATCAACCAAAGCACATCAGACAATTGGCCCATGCACATTATTTGTGCAAAATCCAGTGAATGCTAGATCTAAGTACACATTCCTTCTTGTGAGACTGGGTGGTAACTGAAAACCTGCACTGCATCCCCAGCAGCAAGAGGGCACCATGGAGGCAAGATTTAGGGGCAGGTGCAGGAGAGACTGTTGCACAGCCCTTGTGCTCTGTGGTATCCCCCCGCAAAGTGCTGTGAGGCTGAACTCCATGCCGTGTGACACACGTCTTGTTTTCCTTTTACTGCAGGAAAAGAAGGAAGTGAGAGTGATTATTAAATAATATCATAGAACATGGAACATTTGTTACCAAAGACAGAGTAGAGCTTGGGAGCCATTTTTTGTGTTTATCTTCTTATGCTCATGGTTTTGAGGCTTCCCAATTGCACTTAATTTTTTTTTTTATTTCTACCACTTTATTTCTTGAATTTTTTAAAATGAAAATTGTATTGATTTATTATTAATTTGTAATACTACATGCACTTCAAGGGTTGGGCTTCATGTCTTTGGGTGAAGAAGCCCCATCTCACCCACCACTGCTGTGTGTGTGCCCTTCCCCTATGAGATTATCCCATTGCCCCTCTTCAACCCCCACCCTCTTCCCTCACCCTCTGTAACCACCTTATTTTTCACAGACTCTAAGAGCTACTTTTGTTTTGATTTGTTAGTTCATATGCTTTGCTTTTATATGCTGGGGATACAAACAATAAAAAATTAACAAATGAAACTTCATCAAACAAAAATGTGTTTCTACAGTGAAAGAAGCCACTGCAAAAACAAAAAGGTATGCTCCTGACTGGAGAAGATATTATTTGTTCATAGTACCCCTGATAGGGAGCAATAGCCACAATATATAAAGAATTCACACAATCAACAAAAAACCGAACAGCCTAATTATAAAACAGGCCAAATATTGGAACAGGTACGTCTCCAAATAAGATGTACAGATAGCAAAAGGCACATAAAAAACACTCATCTTCACTTGTTATTAGGGATAAAATCAAAAGCAGGTGATATCACCTCAACCCTGTGTGACTGGTCTACACCAAAAGACTGGAAACAAGAAGTGTTGGTGAGGATGTATTGAAAGAGTTGCCCTCAGCACTGTAGCTGGGTATAAACTGGTACAGCCTCTGTGGACAGTGCATGGGGACAGAGAACTTCCAGACTTGTAGTCTGTACGGAAAAGAACAAGCAGGTGTGTGCTGGCTCCAGAGGGAATTCTCAGGAAGGAGAAGAAAATAATAGAAATTTCGAGGCATTAAAACCCAAGTTTGTAATAAGAAATAGAAAGGTAAATACATCCATTTGAAATTAACTCCAAGGATATTTTCTTTTGAGTGGTATAGGATTTGTGAAATTAAATTCAAGAGAAAGATTGAGACATTAGTTTGATATTTGAAATGAAATAAAAGGTACATCTTATTTTTAAAATTTAAGGTCAACTCAGAGAAAAACAAACTAAGATGTATGTGTCGGTAAAATTAGAATTAGATATTAGGTTTTGAGTGTAGAGGGATGAAGGGATGTTGAGGAAAGGCAGAGCAAAAGCATAATCTAGAGATATAACCTATGTTTGAAGGACAGTGGTGAAGATTTCAGTCTGTTGCTTACAGGGAAAGAGGTGATGAGAAGGGTAACTAAGAACACTTACATAAGGAGTCGTACAGGTAAGCTTACCATTTTCATGTACCTTCAGGCATTGACCAGCAGGTGCATCAAGAAGGCAAATTTTAAAATAGCCATATAAGCAAGTTATTTGGAGACTTGGAAACAATTATGAGAATTGAACCAGATATTTGTGTCTAGGGAGCAGAGAAGAGGCAAAACAGTATTTCTCTTTATTATAAGGCCCTGAGTTTTAATTCTTTTCAAAGCGTATTTCAAAGCATATTTTTATTTTCATTGATATAAAAATTAGCAAATGATCACAAACAATTCCAATAAAATGTCTTTTTCAGTGATTTCTGTGTGCCTGACATGGTATTAGCCATTAAACATACACAAAGTAGTTAAGTATAATTCCTGCAATCACATAATATAGTTTAGTAAGTCTAATATATGTGCAGATAGAAATTACCAGAAAATATGAGAATTTCATTGGACGAGGTATATATTTGAACCAACAATTATTTTATGTGCATCTTAATAGACATGAATTATCTTAAATTATTAGAACACTTTTAATAATATAATGATGTTCCATCAGATTTAACTCCAGGAGATGAACATCAGCAATAAGTTAGCAGCTCTAAGGCCTCCCTTGTGGCATGAGGGGTTCCGTCACAGCACTATGAAGCTATCACTAGGCACTGCAGCACAAGTTCAATCCCTGGCCACATGGGGGACCCAAATGGCACAGCAGACCTCTCCTGTCTCTCCCGCTGCCCCCCTCAGCAGTGTATTGCAGTGGATCTGTCTGTTCTACTCCCAGCTCTGTCTCTGGTGAATCGTCTCACTCACACTACCTCTATCCTGAACCCCAGCTCTTGTATGCATAAATAAAATAAATTCTTTAAAAAGTGGCTCTCGGGCCCTCCCCGGTGGCGCAGTGGATTAAGCAATGCACTATGAGGCAGACCACAGCCACTGCAGCACGAGTTCAATCCCTGCTGCTAGCTGGGAAGGGGACCCACATGGCACAGGCGGACCTCTCCTGCCTGGCCCGCTGCTCCCCTCAGCAGTGTGTTTCAGTCCATCTGCCTGTTCTGCCCCCTGCTCTGTCTGGTGGATTCTCTCACCTCCCCACACCTCTGGCCTGTACCCCAGTGCTTGTATGCATGGATAAATAAATCTTTAAAAAAAAAAAAGTGGCTCTCATATTACAGTCTATAAAATCATGAAGAAAATTGAACACCAAAATTTAGCTCCAAATAATAACTTACAGTAAGAATCAAGCTTTATTAAATTCCCCCAATTTTTGGTATAAAATGAAAAACATAGGACAAGATAATAATCAAGTCATAATATTCTTCTGTGGAAGTGTGAGGGAGTCTGATTTTTCAGGCTTTCTTCAACTATAGTTAAGATGGGGAAATATGTTCGTAATTGGTACTAGCCCATTTATGTATTTAACATGTAGAGAACTTTGGATTTCAGATACATTTCATTTTACCGAATGAAAATAGCCTTCTCATTTTATTATGAAAAATGTATCTTGAACATTGTAAAAGGCATTTCAAACAATACTGAAAAATATCAGGGAGAAAGTAAAAGTCATTACCATATCTAACACCCAGAGATAATATTCAGCATTTGGGTGAACACATGTTTAGACATTTCTCCATATTTTTATATTTAGATAAAATCTATAACTGTATGTAATTTTTTAAAATTAAAAGTGGGACCATATTCTACATGCTGATTTAAAATGTGCCTTAACAATCTGGTGTGGGCAGTATTCCATGCTCTTAAATACTGATTTATATATTTTTCCTGAGATTTTGGTAGGATTTTTTGTGGATCATCCATGACACGCACACACAGACAAGTACACAAGACATAAGTATTCAGCTGGAGGAGTTTTCTACAGCGCACGTACCCATGCGTAAACCACATAGGCTAAGACACAGAACATTACCAACTGCCTAGAAGGTTCCTTTGGGTCTCTCCCTGGTCACTGTGTTCTGTTGCAATAGCTTTTTTACAAATCAACTTTTTTCATAGCATTCCCTACCTATTCTATTAGGTATTTTCCATTCTATTATTGTGAGGTTTTTCAAATTAAAAATATTGACCTTCAAAACTTTATATGTTAACATTAGTTTTCTAGTTCATTTGACAAGTCAGTTGTGCCATTTTGATGGGTGAGCATTTTACAATTTTCTTCTCTCATATGGCTGTATGTCATTCCTAGAAAGGTTATCTCTATCATCGAAGTTATATTCATCTCTATTTAAGGGGTAGTGTTATTTCATGAGTAATATTTATTTAACATTCTATAAAGTATTTGGCATATCTGGAGTTATATTTATGCATTGATATAATAATATATGATTTAATTTTTTCTATTTTTATAGAAATCATTAACCAGTCATTTCAAAACTAATAATAATTTCACATTTATTTAAAAATATTTTTTATTGTTCTTTATTTACTTATTGATAAATTTGAGATGTTACATTTAAAAAATTTAAATTTCAAGTATATACAATATTATTTTGATATACCAATAGAATATAAAGGATTGCTATTGATGCAACATTTGTCACATTTTATCATTATATTAACATATTGTTAAAATCCCACATGATTTTAAATGGATAGTAAGATTTTTAATAATATTTTCTTGATATTTATCTTTATATTCATGTCCTATGATATACTATATATGCAAATCAATATCTTGAAAGATGTCTTCCTTATTTTTTAAAATATATTTAGATATTTGTATATGTATCCTCCCAAAGAACTTTATTTACTTTTTACATTTATGAAGAATTCTTTTGGGGTGTTAGTGGAGTTGTATTGCACTAAAATATCCAGTCTTTCATTGGTAGGAATTACTAATTGAGAAAAATACACTAATCAGTTATCTTGAACATGAGTTCATGATCCTTCAGAATTAAAAAAATCAATTTCAAGGCTTTCATCAGATGAACCCACGATGAATTGTGAACCCTATTTCTGAAATCATGCTGAACAACCAACTCTCCCCGCACAGACAAAACAGATCAATCAAATTCCATTTTTATATTACAGAATGCTGGAATGTTGGACTGTAGAGTAAGGAACTTTAAGCAACATTGATCATCATAATAGTGACAGTAGTAATAATGAAAACATAGCCCAGGAAATGAGGAAAGCCCAGGATCTGTGCTGGGACAGCCTGCATTCACATCTGACCTTCAGTGTATAATCACTAACAGTTGGCTTTGGGGTAATTGCTTGTTTTTCTGTATCTCCATTGGCTCACCTTCATTATCGCACTGTTATGTTATTAAATAGAATGATACAGTTGATATTAGCTGTTCTTGTTATTATTATTGAAATTAGTTATTGAATATCTATCAGATGCTTGACACTATATCCATGGTTCCAAACAGTTTATCTTCAATCTTCAGACATTTATGTCAGCATATCATAGAAAATGAATTAAATACTCCACTTAGTCAACCATGATGTTCAGATTTTAGCACTCAATGAAATATTTACAATTTTGCTAAGAAAAGTAAAATAAAAGCATTTTATTTTGGGGAAATTTACGTAAGCTGGGATGTTGGCCATCAGTTTTTTTCAATTTCAATAACTGATTTAGCGAGCTATTAGAACTAGAGTTCTGTAATAAGCTTAGACTGGACTTACACATATGAAAATGATATATAATGGAATTAAGCTGATTCATGTGCAATAAAACATCTCTAGTTTTCTCTAGAGTCTGGAAATCTGGGTTTTATTTGTTGCTGTCTTCCTAGTACCTGTCATTAATTTCCAGGCACATAATGAATATTTAACATATATGTATTGACTTTTTGTCTAATTATGACAAAACCGTTATTATAGAACAATACTAGTCAATAACATGAAAAAATAGACAGACATGAGAAAGTCTATATGAGCAACTGTTTCCTAGTCTGCAGGCAAAATTTTAGGGAGCTAAATTATAATCATCATGTTGATTTGTGTGGGTCTCATCAAAACAAGAAATATTAATGTATCTTGAAGGGGTAGTATCTTTTTCTTATTACAGGACTAGAACTGCTTATCAACAGATACTAGCTGGAGATTTTTAACATTTGCCTTTTGCAATGTATCAACATTATTTCTTTAGATAAGTGTCACAGTCAGATATATCAACAATGGAACCATTTTGTCTCTTCATTTTTGTTATCTCATAATTTTTTTCTGTATCAATCTTCTAGCTTATCTTGAAGGCATTCTTTTTTTTTTAAAGATTTTATTTATTTATGCATACAAGAACTAGGGTACAGGCCAGACGTGCGGGAGGTGAGAGAATTCACCAGACAGAGTGGGGAACAGAACAGGCAGATCAACCAAAACACACTGTTGAGGGGAGCAGCTGGCATGGCAGGAGAGGTCTGCTGTGCCATGTGGGTCCCCTCCCAGGCTGGCAGCAGGGATTGAACTCATCCTTGAATACTTTTCACCCTGCTCTTTGCCCTCTTGTTCTGTGGTCCATTGATGACTGTTCTATCCTAGATCACCCTTGTTACAGACACATAGACCATTGGCTAAGCCAGGACATGAGCACACAGCTAAGTTTTTTTTTCTCTTTCTATTGAGATTAAGAGAATGCACAGATAGTTCTCTCACTGGCCCAAGGAATTACTTCCAACTTAAAGACATAGCACCTATCATTGAGATGTTTGGTGGTAGAGAAAGGAAATTTAAGCAAACAATTACAAAACAAAGAAAATGTTCTATGTGCAATGGATGAGAGGGCTCTGGTGCAGTGTAGGCCCTGACATCAGCTACTCTACCAGAAGTATGTGTTTTAGGTATATTGATTTTAGCAAAGTGGATGAAACCATAGAGTAAGTATAGAAATGAATTCATAAAACTTATGAATTTTGTTAACCTACAAATATTTTAGAAAATGTACAGTAGGTAAGGTAATGTGTCCTCTAGTTTCAAAGGAACACATATGTCAGCTGTAACTTGAACTTAAAGACAAAACAACATGTAGAGGAAGGGTGTAGTGAGTGGGGCTGATGTTGTAGTTGGGCCTCTATCCTGCATTCCTTGCTCACAGAGATATTTTTCCAATGTGGGTCTATTACATCCACAAAAAGAGCAATGGAGAAAGCAGTCTGGCATTTCTGCTTCCAGTCCATAGAAATGTTTCCCTTATAAGTGTCTTCAGTGCAAATCTGATCTCAGCCAAGTTGTATGGATTATATATTATTATAATATTAAGAGTTTTGGTGTCCTTTTAAAGAGCCGACCTGATTTTGCTGAATCTGATTCTCACTATGTCTGTTTCTCTCTTCAGTGAATTTTATGAACTAATGATCTATTTTATAAAGAACAAACTAATATTTCAAATAGTCTAAATACACTATGACAGATCATCAACACAATACTATGATAGGCATCATGGTTATATACATTTTACAGAGGAGGAAACAACTTCAGAAAAGTAGACTGTGTAGAATAGTACTTCAAAATGTATGTGTCTCATTTTGTAGTTATGAACTTTTGACTACTACAAAAAACTGCCACACATTAGCAGGAACAAAGGGACATAGTGGGAAAGCATGGGTCACAAAATCACACAGTTTTTGGTCTAATTCTCAACACTCAGCTAGCCATTTGACAAGAAATGTCTAAGACTTGTCTCTCTTGTCCTTAAAATGAGAATATTTGAGAGTTAAGGCATAATTTTGTATAAAGAATTCCTGAAATATACAGGATAAGCAACAATTGTTCCATCTTATTTATCATGCTCAATCTATGGAGATATAATATACAAATGAGAAATGAGCAAATTCATCTGGAAGTCAATCTATACAAATAAAACTTGGGACAATTATAAAACTTCTGTGATATAATCTAGATTTTCTGCATCCTACTAGAGACATTTTGATGACAACCCAATCACCATTTCTTATTCCACATCTTCTTTTCTACTCCCCCTTTGCCATCATCACAGTTGGAGACTGAGGATAATTGGGAACCAGAAGGATTTAGTCTTCAAGTCAGGAACTAAGCGGCAGGAACAGATGGGACATTTGAGAAGCAGAGACTGATTTTATGGATCTCTCCAAAGTCACATATACAAAAGGAGGTTAAGGAGAAAGGAAAAATATTTCCCAATGGTTTGTTTTTGTATGTTTGTTAAGATCACAGGAGGACAAATCAGAAGCTATTTCACATCTTCTTTCTTTCAGTTGGTGCATTATGCAAATGAATTATCCATTTTCAAAGCTTATAGGTGTTGGATAAACTACAAAAGAGGCATAGAACTTCACTTCACAATTTTGATTTTAGTGGAATAAGGTGCTATGTCTCATGGAAGGAAGGTTGGTGCACCACAGAGCACTGGGTTGATGGTGCAGATTTCTGTGCTTGCCCTGATGATGGCTCAGTCTTCATATTTTTGATTTTAGAAACTTGGTTATTGTCAGGGGTCCAGAATAATTTAGTTTTCCTAATAAATGTCACAGTAGATTCATACAAGAAGCATAAAACTAATTTTGTAATTTGTACAGAAAAAGACAATGTAAAAGAGACCACACCCTACAGCCTCCTGATCAATATAATCTCTTCTAGCGATCAAGTCATATGCGATGATATTTGGTATTTCAGAGGTTGCTAGATGAACAAACGTGAAGGGTGGCTCAACTGGGTCACACAGATATCATGGCTTCTTACATCATTTTCCCCAAGGTGATCTATTCACAGAGTAGACTTGAAATCAGGGTTGTCTTATAGCTTATCCTAGTGTGTTTGGTTCTAAGATTGAAAAAGAAATTCTGGCTTAAGTTGCTAAATTGTCTGAGTTTGAGTTTCTACCTTATAGTGAAATAGACCTCGGTGATACTGCTACTCTACAGTCACCAGGTAGAGCGACTGTCACACTAAAGTGAGTCATCCTCTATATGAGTAAAATAATAGTTATAGTTACACTATACTGTAGTCTACCTACTGTGTCATAGCAACTTATGTAACAAATGATTATGACTTAGCGAACAATACTTTATTGCTAAAAACTGCTAAACATCATCTGAACCTTCAGCAAGTCATAATTTTGTTTTGCTGATGGAGGGTCATGTAAAAAATGCCTTATCAGTGAAGGTCCACAAATCAAAGCACAATAGAATGAGATATGCTTGTACATATACAGCTAAGTAATTACATCAAAAATGTAATTGTGCATTAATTTTGAATTAATTGGCTTTTAATGATGTCAGCATTGTAACAGGGTCATCCCGGGAAAGAAAAAAGTTCCAGAATCCCAATTCCACCTTAAGTAAGTGGAGCTGAGGAGGGAAGAAAAATTCTGCATAAAAGAGAGAAGAGGAAGGAAGGAAAGAAGAAGAAAAAAAAAAAAAACAAGATGAAAAGCAGCAAGGAGACCTGGAGGAGCCACGTGGAGCAGAGGGACATGTGAAGAAACTGCCCTTACTTTTTAGTCTTAAACTAGTTAAAACAGATGTGGGTGAAAAACCTGTGGGGAGGTTAACAATGGCAGCTTTCATCTTAATTTTAATATTACTCTTTTCCTCCCAAATTTGTCTAACTCTTTCTAACCCTTTTCTATGGGTCTCTACTGAAAGGCCCTTTAAACGTGTGGCAGGCTTTTAAACCAATCCTATTTAACTAAACTTTTATCCTCAAGGAGATGGGTAAATTTAAATACTTAACTTAGTAACTATGTTCTTTATCCTTTCTGCATTAGACCCTAATTATATTAAAGTTCCTTTCCATTAAAAAATTTATAATTTTGTCTTAATACAGCAAATAACAAAATCCATTCACAGAGGGCAAACTTAAGGGTTCTGGGATGATCCTCTCCCTGCCCTGTAACAGCATGACATTATAATACCCCTCATACTGGACAAAAGACCATGGATTATTTTATTGAAGATGGGGGGGGGGGATTGTGGTATGCAGAAACAAGTGGATAATGTTTCTATCTTAAAATCAAGGGAAATGGTTATAGCAGGGTATTTGGAAACCTGGACGTAACAGATGAGACTTCAAAAGGGGAAGGCTGGGAAAGAATTCTGCTTCTTTTTTTGTTTCTTCTAAAAAGGAATTTTTAAAAAGTATGTCTTATACTGCATACATGGAGTTAACCTTAAGAAAGATCAAAGTCACAGTTTAAAAAAGAATATTCCAATAGTCCATCATTATTCCAAATTACAGGGCTTCCTAACCAACCCTTTGAAAAAGCTCTGCCTTTTTCAGACTCTCTTTTCTGTGCTCCGTCTATAGTAGGTACTCAATAAATGTTGACCTAAACAGAATTTGATTAAATTCAAGGCACATCTAGAGACTCATCTATCAGCATCAGGGTTGCCTGAGAACTTTTGAAAAACTATAAAGGTCTTATCTCTGCTTTCTGAGAAGCTGATTTAGGTGACTTACTGGAGACACCAGGAATTTGCATTGTTTCAAGAGTTCAACACATGATTCAGCTGCTATGTGGTCAGTGAAGACCCACTGAAGTGGGAGTATGTGTATACTGAGGGGTGATGTGGGGTGCCCAGGACAGCAAGAGCAGCTCTGGAGAGAGGTGTTTGGAAGAGCCTGCATTGGAAGCAGATGTCTCATATTGTGTCCCTGTAAAATGTCTGTGGTGGAAGCTCTGGTCATTGTTGTCAGTGCCTATTGCTATTTAAATTCTTCTTTTTTTTTGAAGATTTATTTATTTATGCATACAAGAACTGGGGCACAGACCAGAGGTGTGGGGAGGTGAGAGGATTCACGAAAGACAGAGTGGGGAGCAGAACAGGCAGATCGACTGAAACACACTGCTGAGGGGAGCACGGGCGGGCGGGCGGGCGAGGCAGGAGAGGTCTGCCATGCCATGTGGGTCCCCTCCCAGGCTGGTGACAGGGATAAAATTTGTGCTGCAGTGGCTGCGATTTACTTCACAGTGTGCTGCTGCTTAACCCATTGTGCCACCAGGGAGGCCCTCAATTTTGAATTTGTAAATAGTCCCTGGGGGTCTACTTAAAAGTCAGATTAAACAGCAGTGATAATAATAATAATAAAAACACAACAAAAACAAAGAGACAAGGACAAATTGGGGACATTTGGTGGGGAGGAGGAGGGCAGATAAGAGCACAAGGGACTGAGGTGATGGTGCACTGGTGAAATGGTGGTGGGAAATCCATGCGGATTACAGTTGATGTCAAATATATATAAATAAATAAGAAAAAAAAAAGAAAAGAAATCAGATTGGCTCCATTTACTTAAAGTTTGCATATCCGATTGTTTTCTCATCATGTTTTTCATGCACTTGACAGTAGGTTCTCCATTGACTCATAATTATATTTATGCTTTCTTGTGAAGGCTTGAGAATTTTTTCCTTATAGATACCAGAGAGAACATGGGTTGTTATTGAAAAGTTAATGAGGTCTGGTCCTGGCTTTGTCTATGTCTCACTGAGGTTCTAACCTCAGGCACGGCCATCAGCCACACAGAACCTGTGTCTTCATGTGTTGAATAAAAATGATAACTGACTATAAGTTTTATGAAGTTATTGTGAATATTTTGCAAAATCATGAATGGAAAACCTGCACTGAAATTTGTGCAGATCTAAAGAGATTCTGTTCTTATGGTCACTTTTTAAATGTTGTCTTATGATTATTGCTAAAATGTTGTTCAACTCTCTTGTCATCAAAATATCATCTATTTTCAAACTCAGTTGCCCAGACTTAGTCATTGGAAAGAGGCTTGTTTGCTGATTCTCATGAAAATAGGAAGCACCTGAGTGGCCGCTTTATGAAAACAGTTTTTATGAGAAGAAACATGAATGTGGATGATGAAGGTCAAAGTTGAAGAGGCAGATGGATAAATTTTTCCTAAAATATAAACATCTTATAATTTGGATTGGACACTATCTTTGTAAAACAGGTGGAAAAGAATGGTTGTTGGTAAGGAATATAGTTTTCTATTTTGGTACAATTTAACAAATTTGTGATAGTTTGTGAAATAAAAAAAATTAATGGTACAGGAAACTCAGACACCTGGACAAAATGTTCTAGAATTTAGGGAGCTAGCACAATGTAAGATAATAGGTAGAGGAAGATTGTTTGGTAGGGTGATTATGTAATTATCTTTTCCTAATCTTTGTGTGTATTTTAAAAGACATGTAAAATTTTCATTGTCATGAATAGATATGAAGAAATTAAACATAAAATAAAAAACAGTTCTTTTTCTATAACTTACACATCAATGCCAGGGAAAACAGAGTCAAAGGGAAGTGTTTGTTTAACCTCCAGTTTAATAACAAATGTCAATTACAAAGTACTAATTTCAAACTCTCATCATAAAAGCCAGAAAACTCAAATTATAAATCTTGAGGCCAAAGAAAGGAAATAGTATTTGGCTGCAGCCAGACAGGATGACCTAGTTTCCAATGGCCATTTTTCATTACAATCATAAAAATGGCATTTTCTATCCCAGCAAATCTCAGACAGTCATTTGAAAGGACTAACTTAGTTTGGGGAAGCAAGAGAAACACTTCTCTACAGCACGTATATTTCATCCAGGAGGACATGAGGATAACATCCCATTTCTGAAGCACAAGTTGGATTATGTTCTTTTGCTATCACCTCTGATGGATACGATATTTCTCTCTCTTGGCTGCAGGGGAAAGCAAAAAGTAATTTTATTACTGTTCAAAATATCTGTCTGTGGTACTTTTCTGAACATCGCAAGGTAATTGCACTATGGGAAGGCAATGTGTAAAGTATGGCAGACAGAAAATCATCAGTCATAGTTCGATGGCCACAGTTATCCAAAGAAAAGTGACCTGCTCTTGGCTTCTCCAGAAGGACATCGTCCACACCACTTCAGGTCACGTAGAACATCCTCTTTTTCCCTACACAGAAAGGCATACCTGCATCACAAGATTCTCTTCTGCAAAGTGGATTTCTTTCTTCTCCTTGCTCTCATTCCACCGCCAACCCTTGACAAACTCCCAGTTATCTTTTTGCATATTTGTCTCCCTCTTAGCTGATGAGATCTTTCAAGGGAAGGTTTGTGACCTGTGCCTTTTTGTATTTGCCATTCTGTTTGTGTTTAAAAAGTATTGGTTTAATTAAAGAATAAATGACAAGTTCCCTTTAGAATGATCCAAAGTAGCTATAAAAATCGATGGCAATGCCAAGTGGGACTCCAGTTGATTAGTTCTTATCTCTAGCACACTTTCTACTAAGCCGCAGGCTCCGGTGTGCCGTTTCTGTGTTGGAATTTGGAGTGCCAATGAGTGTAGCAAGAGCACTTTAGAAGGATACTTAACTCATGCAAAGCTCTCATCTCCTTTATTTACAAACTGGTTTCCATTTCTCACCGTGGACTCATGACAAGGATGAAGTTCACGTCTCGCTGTTCTTTTGTACTTCATGTGATAATGCTCAACTGTATGTTGCAGGAATGAGTACATGTGTTTCTACTAAAGAGTCTGTTATGGTAGAATAGACTTTTTTTGGTCCTCTTTTCCTGTTTGGATTTTTATAGGGTAAATTATACTTAAATTCTGCATATTTTAAAGTTTCAGAGAAATGGTCCCAATTTTTTTATTTGGCAAGCCTTCAACAGGCTTTCACATATTTTGCACTTTCCTTTGCTGAACACTGATTAACTGTTTGAGGATAGAGTGTCAAACACCTGAATGCAGGTCAACTGGGGTAATGATAACTGACCTGAGAGCCTCCCTGGTGGCCTAGGGGTTAAGGTGCAGCCCTATGAAAGAAGCTATCAGCAAGCCACTGCAGCACAAGTTCAATTCCCGGCCAAGGAGATGACCCACATGGCACAACAGACCTCTCCTTTTTTGCGCACTGCTCCCCTCAGCCTTATATTTCAGTAGATCTGCCTGTTCCACACCCCACTCTGTCTCTGGTGAATCCTCTAATCCCCTGCAACTCTGACCTACACCCCAATTCTTCTACACAAAAATAAATAAAATCTTTAAAAAAGTAAAAACTGGCCTGATGAAGTCCTGACCTGATGATGGGTGATGTTTAATTGGTTTGGCTGCTATGTCTACCAGTGAGTAGAACAGTGTATGTGTACTAGAAATTAGAATGAATAGCTGTCAAGGAGACATTCTCTGACCATTTTATAGAAGGAACAGCTTTCTTTGTTTGCTTTGTTTATTTTTGAGTAAGCGGACCCACACCTAAGCCCTTTTTGTTTGGTATCATTTAATCCAAATACAAATATTTATTTTTGCTTGAAAACACTAAGCAACTGGGCCTCCCCGGTGGCGCAGTGGGTTAAGCAACACACTATGAAGCAAACCGCAGCCACTGCAGCACGAGTTCGATCCCTGCTGCCGGCCAGGGAGGGGACCCACNNNNCGCGGCAGACCTCTCCTGCTGTGCCCGCTGCTCCCCTCAGCAGTGTACTTCCGTAGATCTGCCTGTTCTGCTCCTCGCTCTCTGTGGTGAATCCTCTCACCTCCCCCACACCTCTGGCCTGTACCCCAGTGCTTGTACGCATAAATAAATAAATCTTTAAAAAAAAAAAAAAAACACTAAGCAACTTCGTAACCTGCGGTAATTTCAGACATATTCATTGGTCCTTGGACCTCTCGTCATCTCTCTGGGCTATCTTCTCTCAGTATCATAGTTATCTTTTTTTGCACCATTAAAGCTGTATTTGGAACATAATGCCAGCCTTCCACATGAGTAGTTTCCAGAATGTGACAGTCCCTTTTGGTAAGAACAGGGAATTCAAGGGAATGTTTCCAGGACATTTCTATAATTCATCATTTTCATTTTTTTACCTTTTACTTTGCCATTATTTATCATCTACATAAATATACAAAGTAGAGTTAGTTCAATCATCCATATTATTTCCATCTTGGTGCCAAACTTAAATCCTGGATAATGAAAGTGAGTGGGATGAAGCTGGGCATTGTGGGAAGATGCAGAATGCATCTGACGATCTCCTTCTTCTTTATTTACAAACTGACTTTCACTTTCTCACTACATGCTCATTTCAACTCTAAATGAAAATCGAGGTTTTCACAGTCCTCAAGAATATCATATTTGTAGATGTCATGAAGAATTTTTATTTATATATGGAATAGATTTTTTTTTAGTAATTTAATACAAAGATTCAGTGAGTTAATAATGAAATCCTAGGTATCCAAAATAACATTTTTATCAAAAGAACCAAGATAGAAATATATTATGTCACTGTATCTCTTGATTCAGACCAGGTGCCTAATGCAAAATAAATAAATGAATTTCTCAACTTTTGTACACATGAAACATACTTAGTTCAATTAAAGTATTTTCAAGTGAATGGAGGAAAATGTGAGAGTACTGTCTTATTTTTTGGATAAGAACTTTCCAGAGCAAAGGAAGATTATTGCTGGAAATACTCACTTGTTAGAAAATTCTCCCAACAGTTTCCCCAAGGATATAAAATATCAGCTCTTGCCAACAACGAATGCAGTCAAATTTTAGTTCAGCAGTTACACACACAGTCAGAAAACTTGAGTGGCCTCAACAATGCCTCTGGTGTTGGTTAAAGCTTATAAATTAGCAGCAACCCTTCAGTTATCTCCAGTTGTTTATTTAAAACCTCCTGAAAACAAACAAAGGAATGGAACCACGTATGTGTCACTAGGTGCCTACTTGATTAACTCACTTGACAGTAAATAACATGGTGATGACAGACTAGAGGCAGAAATCTATTCCATCAACACTGTCAGCAGTTGTAGTGCAGCCTTAGAGAATCCACAGTAACAGAGTAACTTGTGTCAAGCTAAGCCTTCATCTGATAAAAATTTCAAACTTCAGATAAAATATTAAAAGCAGCTACTTGAAGGTAATGGAGAGAGACTGAGGGAAGGTAGAAACCAAAGGAGATACAAACCTTGAAAGGAAGGCTGTTCAGGGGGTGAGAACCACACTGAGCAGGCCTCTTCCCCAGAAGGGTTGCCAAATTCACTGCAGAAAAGGTGGAATAAAGCTCAACCCAGAGCAGCTGCCAAGAGCAGTAAGTAAAGGGGGGAAAATTCTGGAAATACCTGATCCTTCTTTTTCTGTTTTGATAGCTTCCTCATACATGTGGAGAGCACCACACAGGCTTCAGGGCACCTTCTGCATCCCCTAACTTCCTCCCTGTGCAGCTCCTTACCTCCCAGTGTCTCACTCTGAGAGGTATAGGTAGCCTCAGCTTCACTGAACTCTAACTTAGGAAGGGTCCTGGCTCAGTCAGTCTTGAAACGCCTTCCAACAGGCAGAAAACTAGGTCAATAGAGCGCTCACCTCATCTGTTTCCCTTCTCTCTGGCTCTATGGCCTTTACGGCCAATTGTCTAGTTTCTGTTGCATTGTTCTCCTGCTGTTTTGCTTCTGGATTACATGTATACATGATTACATGGATTACATGTTTGAATTTATCATTGCATTTATCATTGCTCTACAGCCTCTTAGACATTCCTATCCTCCTTTTTTCACTACTTTGCATATTTGCCTTATTTTGGGTTGTCAAAATTAACATAGCTTCAAGTTTGCTGATTCTTCCCTCAGTTGTGTCAAATCTGTTGGTAAGCCATTAAGGGATTCTATTCCTTTTTCCTTTCATCTTTATCATTTCTAGCCATCTGTTGAAATTCTCAAACTGTTCATGCATGATATCCATGTTTGCCATGATTTAACATTTACATATTAAATATTACATCTTTAATGTAGCCATCACAGTTCTTTAAAATTCCCTCCAAGGATCACATGATGGGTGATCTCCACATCTGGTTTTGTGGGTGACCGTGTATGCTGACAGCATGTTGTTTTCCCTTACTTTTTTGCATGTCTAAGCTTTTAAGGATACCCCAGCTTTGTGTGTGTAATAGTCAGGGTGCAGGCAGGCAGTGTTTACATGCAGAAAGGTACTTTCCTATACTGTCAAGCAGTTTATGTGGGTTGTTGAGTAGTCAAGAGTTGTGCTGAGTTTGACTTTTGTTGTTGCTATAGTAACTCGGTAAAATCATCTGTTCCCCAGTGTTGCCTCATGCTGAGCCTGCGGCTGGGGGTGTGCTGTGTCCTCAGTGCCCATCTCCCCTCAGAGAGAAGCAGTGTCCATGCTCTGGCCCCTCAGTGCTCAATCAGATGGTGGTCAAAGTGGTCTCTATTGCCCTGAATTAACCTGCTGTCCTGTTTTAGCCTGACATATAGGTAGATCTTGTGTGTCTGGGCTTTGCAAGTGAGAGAAGCTAAGCTTTCCAGCCCCCCTTCTTTATGTAGGTCACACTCTGATCTATGTCTCTGAAATTTCTTGTGCATAAGAAGTGCTCCTGTCTCTACTCTAACTGCAGGAGGTCACTACTAATATTGGGTGGGACTCTGCACCAAGATACTTTTCCTGAGCTTCATGAAGAAATGAGATATTTTCTTTTTCATTTCCCTTAGCAGTAACAGACTAGCTGGTTTCTTGTTACCTATTCCCTAGAGGATGATCACCCTTTTCCTCCCATGTCTACCACAAGTGAAACAATCACACATTTCCTTCCCTTCTGGGGAAGATGGTGTCCCACTGGATTCGTGATGCTTAGTGCTATGACCTCAGCTCTCTGACAGCTTCAGGAAAAGTCATGACCTTGTAGTTTATCTGGCTTTTTCTTATTGTTATATTGGAGCAATTTCCCAGCTTTCTATATCACAAAGTGTAATTCTTGATCTTCATTAGGTGTATCCTAGATATTGGAGTATCTATTTGATGCCACTTAGAGGGTAATGCTTGCAGTATTCATGTGCTGCTAGTATATAGCAACACAATTGATTTTTATGTATTGCTATTGGATTGAATGGCATTACTAAATTCACATATGAGTTTTAATAGATTTTTCTTTGATTTTTTTCTAGTTACTCAATTACTAGTCTTCAAATTTTTCTTTTATTCCAGTCAATCATCATAAATCTTTTTTTTTTTTCTGGTTTTATACCTCTGCAAGGATCTTTAGTAAGGTGTCCAATATAAATGGCAAGATACAGTGCTTTAGTCTCATGGGAAAGCTTTAAATATTTCACCATTAAATATTTCACCATTAAGTATGAGTTCTGCTATAGAATTTTCAAGATATTTTAATGAAATTAAAAAGCTATATTTTATTCCTAAAGAGGTAGGAACTTTTCTGATGAATAGAAGTAACTTTCCCATACTTTTTCACATTATTTCAAGGGTTTTAAAATTGAATTAATATGAAGAATAATAATGGCTTTTAAAATGCGAAGGTGACTTTGCATTTTACTAATAAACTCTGCTCTGTCATTCTGTATTATTCTTTTTATTCATTGTTGGACTCAGTTTGCCTGGTTCTTGTGGAATGATTTTGAATTTCAGAATCAATTCTGTTACTTTAAAAAGTTTACTCTTATTTATTTTTGATCAGTATTGCTGGATATTTTTTGAAGTTAAATATTTTATGAAATATATTAACAGTTCATATTGTTCTGAAATGTTATGTCATCTGTACCCATATGTAGGTATCTATGTGTATTCTTTTTTATGTCAAATTTAATAATTTCAGTCATCTCTTTCACTGAATTTCTCTCTTTTCTCCTCTGTCTGCTCTATTTTCTCTTCTTTATCTACTTAGACTTACTAAAGATTTGAACTTTATTAGTGTTTTAAAATATGATATTTTTGACTTGTTGCT
This sequence comes from Galemys pyrenaicus, assembly GCA_019455555.1. Taxonomy (NCBI): domain Eukaryota; kingdom Metazoa; phylum Chordata; class Mammalia; order Eulipotyphla; family Talpidae; genus Galemys; species Galemys pyrenaicus. The sequence continues at coordinate 22,247,991 of JAGFMF010011501.1, forward strand.
TTTATCTAGTAAGCATTTGTTTCCAACTTTACTGGTTCTACTCTTGTCTTTATTTTTTTTTCCCTTTTGAGGCATTGTTTAATTGCATTTCATTCATTCTTTCAACCCAGGGAAGTCTACATTCTACTTCTTAGAGTTCAAATATTTGTGTTTTCTTAGTAATTTTTTTTAATATTAAACCCTTGTCAAATGTGTGAAATGCAAATATCTTTCCCCATTCAGTAAATGTCTTTTTGTTTCAATAACTTCTTTTGTTGTATAGGATCTTTGTATCCAAATGCACAAAGAACTAAAAAATTAAAACCAAAAAAATAAACCCCATTCAAAACTGGGCAGAAGATTTTAAGAAACTGTTCTTCAAAGAACACATACAAATGGTCAATAGGCACATGAAAAGATGTTCATCATCTCTATGATTAGAGAAATACAAATCAAAACAACTATGAGATATCACTTCACACCTGCGAGAATGGCTATTGTCCAAAAGACAATAAACAACAGTGCTAGAGAGGATGCAGAGAAAAGGGGACCCTTACACACTGTTGCTGGGATTAGGTCAAAATATAGAAATTTCTTATGTTCCAGTCATTCTCTTTCTGGTTAGTTACCTGAAAAATATAAAAACACTTATTTGAAGAGATATGAATCCCCCATATTTATTACAGCATGCCTTACAATAGCCTAGAACTAGAAACAACCTAAGTGCCCCCTACAGATGAGTGAATAAAGACAATGTGGTCTATATATACAATAGAATACTACTCAGCTATGAAAAAGATGAATTCCTGCCATCTGCAACAACATGGATGGATCTAGAGATTTTTATATTCAGTGAAACAAGTCAGACATAGAAAGACAAGCACTGTATAACTTCCTTCATATGTGCATATAGACAAATCAATAAAACACAACTAAATATATGAATATATACTTTTTGACTATAAAACCAAATTTGTGGCTACTAGATGTGAAGGAGGACCAGATGGTTGGCAAGCCATGTAAAAGGGGTCAAACGTATGGTAAATGATAAAATTGGACTTTTAGTGGTAAATTTAATGTCAGGTATAAAGTTGTTAATTTATAGTGCCTGTATATAGATATTTAAATACATTTGAATGTAAAGATTATAATGCAATTTTATTTCAATAAATAATAAAAAGTAAAATATCTATCAATTTATCTTTTATTTTCTATAATATGAAAACATTCTTTTCATTCTTTCAAGGTTGTTAAGACCTACTTCATTGTGCTTGACTTGGATGAGGCCAGTAAATCTTCCTTGTGCACTTAAAAATAATACATTGCCACAAATTTAAATTGGATTCATTTACTAATGTTCAAATTTTAAATGCTATTTCTTACTTTTCCTTTATTACTAGAACTCCGACTTACTGAGAAAGGTGTGGTAAGATTATCCAATGTAACTATGAATGTGCTATTTTCCCCAGCTCTGTCAAATTTAATATACATTTTTACATATTTTGAAAATTATCATGTGTGCAATAATTAAAACGAGTCATATGAAAAGTGAGAATTATCTACTTGAGAACTAAAGGTTAATTGTAGTGAAATCGGAAAGAACGAAGGAGAAGTGGAGACAGAGGTTATACGCAGCTGTATTCTAAGGTTGGTTTAACAAGCAGCACAGAAATGTGGTGGTGGTGGGGAAGAAACATGGATCAGGGGAGGGGTGTGAGTGTATGCTTGTGTGTGTTTAAAAAGAAAATTCTTTCTGTATGCTCTTAGACAGATGAATATCATCTGGTAGAGAGAAATTTTGACCGTGAAAGATAGGAGGACTAATTTTAATTTCAAAAGCAGGTGATTGAGAGAGTCTGGGACCTAAAAATCAGGGATAACAAGTTGGTTCATTAGAAAATGGACACAAGTTAGAGTAGGTCTGTCAATTATGGGTTGGAAACATGAAGGTTTTTTCTCACTGTTCCCACTTTCTCTGATACAGGAAACGTTACCATCTGAGAATGAGGAGGGAAGACATACTGGAGAGGGAGACTGGATGGGAAGGTGTGGATAGTTGATGAGAAAGTGCGAGAAAAGATAGAGAATGTAGTAGGATGTTGGGTCATGAATGAGGACCTCCTTGAGGATGATGGCCATGGGGGGCGGGGAGGGAAAGGAGATCAACTTCATATCCCCCAAAATAGAAACCATGAAAAGGAGAAGATATACGATCTAAACAGCAGGCAGGGCACGAGAGTGCTTCCTTCTCTAGAGATGAGAATTCTGCTCATTGTCTGGGAGCTGACCACGCTGGGGTCATCCACTGTCTGCCTACACTGAGTGCTGTTGGCTGAACTGAGGGTCTTGTGGAAACTCATTTTCCTGCAGGTTTTGGAAATGAATTAACTTTCAGAGGTTTGAGGACTGGCTGTTCTTGTTTCAGTAAGAAGTTAGGAAGGAAATTGAGCAGGTGATTTTAGTAGGTGCCATTTTCAAGCAGAAAGAAGTGAGATGACTGCCTTACTAACCCATGATGACGCTGTCCTACTCTCGTGAAAATGTCACTTGATCTTGCAGAAATATCACTTGTGCTCACCACAGTTTTTTGTTTTTTTTTAAGATTTATTTATTTATGCACACACGAGCTGGGGTACAGGCCAGAATCCAGGGAGGTGAAAGGATTCACCAGAGACAGAGTGGGGAGCAGAACAGGCAGACCGACCGAAACACACTGCTGAGGGGAGCAGCGGGCGAGGCAGGAGGGGTCTGCTGCACCATGTGGGTCCCTCCCTGGCCGGCGGCAGGGATCGAACTCGTGCTGCAGTGGCTGCGGTTTGCTTCATGGTGCGTTGCTTAACCCACTGCGCCACCAGGGAGGCCTCACCACAGTTTTTCTACTTTGTACCTTCTTGTATCTTTTTCACTGAATCATGCCAACGTGACTGTACGTCTCCCAGAGCTGCTGTCCATGTGGACTCGGCCAGAATCTCTCCCCATCCCAGGGCCATCTAAGAATCAACTCTCCTTCGTGATTAGATCACTATTTTGGTGCCAACTTCAAGTGTCTGAAAAATGAATTCATGTGCTAGGTTAAAGTGACAGAAAGAAACACTCTAGGTGCAGGCATTTCACATGGTGCAAACAGATTTTCAAAATAAAACAGCTTTTCTTTCAACATAGTATCCTCAGGAGGATCAGAGAGTGTTTGGCTATTAAGTCCTTCACACATCATTAATTTCCAGGCAAGAAGGTGATAAGTTTCACCACAAAACTAGTTCAGTGCACAGAGGAAAAAATAGAGCTGAGATGCTATCTGGCTTGATCGCAGACTGTAGGAAGAGTTTAAAAATAAATACTGTCTATAGACAAAGTCTGGTTGGTAAGGAAGATGTAACCATGTAAAGGCCAGGAATGCTATAAACTCAAACCTCACTGCACCGGGGCACCATTTCCACCTGATAAGTCCATGTTCAGCTTTCCCCAAAGACAAGTTGTAATTTTTTTTTTTTTTAGCATAGAAGAGCTGTAGTGTAAGCAGAGTTGCAGAGTTGAGAGGACTCATCAGAGACACAGTAGGGAGCAGAATAGGCCGAATCTACTGAAATCCACTGCTGAGGGGAGCAGTGGGCTAGACAGGAGAGATCTATTGCACCATGCGGGTCAGCTCCCTGACTGGGGATCAAACTCGTACTGCAGTGGCTGGTGATAGCTTGATAGTGCTAAGACTTACTTAACTCCTAGGCCACCAGGGAGGACCATCACTATGTGTATTTAGAATCAGTACATAATTCATAATTATCTGTTCATCTTAGTTACCTGTTCTCATAGAAGAAAGTCTGGGCATGATTTTTACTTTGGACCAAATCAGAGACATCCTCATGGAGGAAAATATTCTGGACTTATTCCAGTCCATACAGAAGACACTTCAGCATGGACCCCTGTCTAGTCAATAGTCTTGGCATAGCTTGAACCCCTATAGTTTTCCAAAGAAGAAACATTTGTTGGAAATCCAGGTTATTAAAGAGTTTGTGGATTTCTTTCCACAGGTTTTAAATGGGGCAATAGCATCAGGAAACTACCACTGTTGTCTAAGCAACACATTCCTGACAGTCAGTCCTTGAATGTTATTTTTTTATTGAAACAGTGTTGGTTTCAGAGGTGTAGGATCTCCCTATTCAGGTGTTGTCATGACGAGCACCCAACAGAACACCCATATCCATCCACCACCTTAGACCATTGTGCTCCCTTCCCTCTTCTTACCCCTCAGTCATCCAACTTCAGTTCTATTGCCAGATTCTAGGGTTTTTTAGTTTGACTTTATCTGACTTTTTCTTTAGTTTCTCTGTATTCCATGTATAAGTGAAACCATCCAGTATTTATCTTCTCTTTTTGACTGTAGGACTTTTTTTGATTTGTTGATAGTTTCTGTCATTGTAGAAGCTTTTTACTTTGATGTAGTCCTGACTGTTTGTATTCTCTTGTTTTCCTTGCTGCTCAGATGAATCCACAAAGACATCTCTGAAGCCTGTGTCATGGTGGGTTTTGTCTATGCTTTCTTCTATGTATTTTATGGTTTCAGTCTTTTATCCATTTTAAGTTTATTTTTGTGTATATTGTGTTACAGTGGTCCAGTTTCATTCCTTTGCATGTGACAGTCCAGTTTTCCCCACACCACTTACTGAATAGGCTGCCCTTATTAAGGTGTATATTCTGAGCTCTTTTATTGTAGATTAACTTTCCATGAACTGTTATGATTTTAAGAAGTAACATGAAATGTTTCACAAAGCAAAAAGAATAATACTTTTACAGACTGATTTCAGATTATTCTGCCTTTAAAACATTTTAGAAACAAAAATCAAATTAAATACACAAATGATTTTCAAAACTTAATTAAATATCAGCATGAAAACATTCCCATTTTAATGACTACCTAAATTGAAAAATGTCAATTATGATACAAGGAGATACATTTTTATTTTTTTCTAGTTGGATTCTGACATAGTGGTTGATCACTAAAATATATCCTGTGTTCAAAGTACTGGAACCAGCCTAAATTGGACTAAGGGTAAAATAAATGAAACATTCAATTGGTGAAAGTAATGAGTTCACAAAAATCATTATTCTTGAGTCTGAGTCACATTATCAGGTTCAATATTTCCACTTCCATTCTGAAATCTCTTTAGTACCAGCTGTGCCACACCAGTCATGGACATCAACACAATTAGTGATGTTGATAAAAGAATGAAATTATCTTGCAGGAGAAAAGAAAACCAAGTAGATTGTCAAAAACTAAGATTTTTGTCTATATGATTCTCAGTGGTACAAAATACCCTCCTCCAACGTGAATGCTTAGTGGATCTAGAAATATGTGATAGGAGAAACCATCAGAAAAATGATCCAAAGAAGACTCAAGTGGACTTCTAGATATTGTGATGTGAACAATGTGGAAAATCTCCAGCGTCATTTTATTATACGAAAACGAGGCATGGTTGTTAACATTCAAACACATCTGGGAAACACAAGAAAGAAGTGTTCTTAATGGTGTGTGTCTTAGCAATTTGTTTCTGAAAAAATATACTGCATGCTGTTAGTAATTGTCCTTAACTGAGAGCCTTAACTCATGAAACATGTAAAACAGCTATTGACCAGCACTGTCTACACAGCAGAACAACCCATTTACCTGTGTTTAAGTAATTTGCTTATTCATTCATCAGTCATCGTTTATTGATTGAGGACCTTTTTTGCTAGGAGCATACTGTAGACACTCAAATGATGACTGCTTCATTATGGTTCACGCTACAGTAGAATGGCAAGCTTGACTTAATTGGACACCAGCATCTATCTTCCCTTTACTTGACATTATTTTCCTTCCTGTGATTTATTAATTCTAATGTATATTTAAGAAGTTACTGATTGATACAAATCAAGTGTTCAGACTCATCTACAAAGTCTTCTTTTGTCAATCTGTTTGATTCTGTTTTCTCACTTTGTTAGAGTTTGAAAAACATTTTACAAGCTTACAGAGTTCAAACTGAAAGGCTCCCTGAAATGATAGAAAAATGTAATAAAATGAAAGAAAAATACATTTCCTTTGCTACATCACCAACCGTCAGAATTTTTTTCCTTTTTAACATGTCTTTATAATTGGATTAACCCCTTTTAGACTGCAGGCATTTCTGACTAGTCTGTCACCCTATTGTGCTACTTTCTTTGAAGCATCACTTCTCTGAATTTAAATATAATATTCTTGGTATAAACTTTGAACAATCCAGGAAAGCACAAATAAAAAGGCTGGTGATGCTTCCTTCCAACATTTAAATACAATTTCAAAAGTGCTCATTTCCCTGAGATAATTGGTACTAGAAAAATTATATAAAGAGAATCCAATTAAAATGGAAACTAACATATTATTATTTGAGGCTGCCAGATTTAGCAAAATAGATAGGACACCCAGCTAAATTCAAATGTCAGATAAACAACAAATAATATTTTTAGTATAAGCATATTCCCTGCAAACATCACATAAGACACACAAGTAGAACATAATGCCACTGAAGTTCTTTGATCATTTTTTGTGAGTGCTGATTTTTTCTGAAATTATACAAGTGCCAACAATGTATGGTAGTCTCAGTTTCATAGCATCCTTTTTAGTGTTAATAAAGAAATTTGGTAACTTGTTAGAAGAAAAGTGATCTCTCAGTGTGTTTTTTTTTTTCTTTAAAGATTTATTTATTTATGCATACAAGCACTGGGGTACAGACCAGAGGTGTGGGGGGGGGGGCGAGAGGATTCACCACAGAGAGCGGGGAGCAG
>JAGFMF010011501.1:22254814-22270507 GCA_019455555.1 Galemys pyrenaicus
CCTCCCTGGCCGGCAGCAGGGATCGAACTCATGCTGCAAGTGGCTGCGGTTTGCTTCATAGTGCGTTGCTTAACCCACTGCGCCACCAGGGGAGGCCCTCAGTGTGTTTTATTTACATTTAAATGCATTTGTATCGCATTTATTTGGATAACAATAAGTATTGCGTGCTATAGTTACCTGCATGTCAACTTTGGGGACTTCTCAGATGCGTCTGTTAATCAGGTTTCATGTTGGGGCACAAATAAGTTTTTAGAAGCTGTTTACATATGAGGAGATTGTGACAAGCTCAAAGAATAAGCAAGAATGACAATTAATTAATTATTAAATGATCTCACTCCTGAGATCTTGGGGGTCCCAAAAGTGAGGGCCCCCATACCAAGTGCACAGATGTATGACTGTTTTGAAAGTCAACAGGCAGGAACCTCAAGCCCCGTAGAAGCCCATGGTTCATGAAACCCCTTTTGAATACTAGAGAAAAAAATTAGGCAGATACTTCTCTCTGATGACTTTATTTACCTACTGTGATCCTTTTTATTCCAGTCTTATTATCCCACATCTTCATGCATACAGTATGCCTAATCTTCAAAACCTAAAGTGACAACTGAACTTAGAGAAAGTCTGTTCTTTCTTTCTCTTCCCCTAATAACCTTTCAAATGATTTCAACTTTTGGAACTGGAAAAAAAAAGAAATAGTGAAACGAATATAACATTTAAAAAAATAAACCTATTTACTGGGATATCATTTGCTTTATTTTGGTGAACGTTTTAAAATAAAGCATTTCAGAAGGCATATAATACTCTCTCCCTGATAGAACATCTATAAAAATCACCACAAGGCAAAAGCAACTGATATCTAGTCAAAACACTTATTTACAAGCTACATTTATCTGCAGGATAATTCATCTGCCAATTCAATTCACAAGAAACATTTTTATATACTTTTTTATATGCCTTAATACTGTACAAGAGATATCATAAAGTGATATTGACCAAAACCAAGGCTGATAAAGCAACTGTTCACTGACCGAAGGACAATGTGGATACCAATCTTCCCTTCTTTTCATGGCCTTACCACAGGTCTTGAAAAAGATTGTGATTTAAAAGAAACTGGGTCTCTTGTATGACCTGGTACATATTTACTGAGTCTCAGCTTGAAAACAGCATTATATTTAAACAACAACAGAGCCATGCTTGTTTTTCTCCGTGGCCAGATGGTGCATCATCTTGGGAAATGGTGTAACCTGTCACAGTGCATAAGTGTGATCTTGTGTGAAAAAACTCTGCAAGCTTGGGACACCGTGGAGGCCACATGCTGCCTCTCATTATCCCAAATAATTAAAGTTTTGTATTTTCCTCAAAAACATACCGTTGAGATGAACACTGAAGAATCACTCAAGGCAAGACTCAAGGAAGCACAAGAATTTGATGGTTAGAAAAGAACCTTTTCTATTTTTTTCTTTTATATTTACATCCATGTATCATAAAAAGTGCTAAAATCCAGAGAAAGAAGTTGATTGGAGTAAGCCTAAAAATAAGATACTGTAACCATATGTGTAGAGAAAGCACATGTGTTTAGACTGGGATATAGATTTTCTTCCTGTGAAACAGCAAAATTCGTAAGACCTAAGATTTATTCTTAAATGTGTTTTTTTTTTAACTTAGCTATAAGTTATTAAGACAAAGGACTCTGTTCTTGAAGCCAAAAGATCAGAGTGCACATTGTCATCATATATGACCTTGAGCAAGTAAGTCACATTCTCTATTGACTATAAAGCAAATGCTGATTTTAAGAACTCAAACTTCATTTTTAATGTGAGTGAATGAGACAATTTCTGAAAGGTACTATGTAATCTGCAAAATGATGACTGCACAGCATTATTATTTTGAAAAGAAGGAAGTATTTTTTCTTCTGTTTTCCTCTTATCAGTTATCATAATTTTATTTATTTATTTTTTGCTGAAAGATGTGGAGCAGATTGCAGAGGAAAATAGCTTGGAGTCATTTAATCATTTACCAGTTATAAAATGCAGCATCTAGACAGGACGCCAGGAAAACACTCCAGGTCTTCCAAGCAGAGGGAGGGGTACTGCAGGAATTGCTTCTGGAGGAGTCAGGAGGCTGGTAAATGGCCAGATCACCTCTGTCTTACCCCTGCTGGTGTCCACTGAGCAGAGACCCAGGCCCAAGCAGAAGCTGCAGGTGACAAGCTGGTGGCTGCTCCTCATAATGGTTTAAGAGCCAAAAGTCCCAGCAGCTTAACTGCAAAGACCTGGTGGTTCAACTACCAAAGGCCCAGTTTTCCCCAATTTACCAGCAGCCCCACTCAGGGCGTAGACTGTGGAAAGACCTAAGTTGAGTTTTAATGGACACCTGTTGGGAGTCTTTCATGATCACTGCCTCTTACTATGTTATGGTGGTTGAACCTCCAGTCCCTGGTAGAAATACAATAAAAAAAAAACCTTTCTTTTAAATTGGTTGTATTTTGACTCTCAGGGTTCATCTATCTACATGAAACCTATTTATATCTATCTATATCAACCTATATACATATATATGGCACACCCTATATACATCTATAGATATCAACCTATATACATCTGTATACAGCATCCTATATACATGAACTAACATGCATACATGCTATTTATGAGCAACCATGATCATTAGTCAGGGACCAGTCCAAGGACCGGTGGCTGCTATGTCGATGTAATGCGGGCATCACACATCATAACTATCCCTTCTGCTATCTCTTCTCAACTTGAACTTTTCTAAACTCATGCTAGTCATATTTCTGATTATGAGAACAATATATGATGTGGTAGCTTGATAGTTATATGAAGGAATAAATACCTCACCTAAGAGAGGTCATGATTAATTTATTTAGCATATTTATTCTGTTTTTCTTAAAATATAAAGTAGTATTTAATTTGGTATGAAATATGTAAAGGCATATATGTATATATTTGGAATTAAAGAATATGTACTATTTTGTATCCTTCATCTCCCACTAAATATTTTGTTGGGGATGGTTTCCCAACAAATTATTTCAGAAAATCATTATGGTACTATATTTATATTTTACTTAACATATGTGTGAACATTTATTTAATTCATTCACTTTAATTGAGGCATGTATTTGTCTCTATCTTTTCTGCATTATGTTAAAAAGTCTTCACTGAAAGTTTTTGTTTAAAAATGCTTGAATGCATATTGTTTATTAGGAAAGAAGCAAAATATCTATGTACAAAATGCTATTAAAAATTTTTGGTTCAATATGTCACTTTAAAAACAACCACTAGAGGGGGAGGGTTGAGGGAAGATGGGAACAGGAGGGACTGAGGTGATGGTGCACTGGTGAGATGGTGATGGGGAATACATGGGGATTACAATTAATGGCAAGTATATGTAAATTTTAAAATATTTTAATAAAAAAAGAAAAAAAATAAAGTGACAATAGATATGCAAAAAAATAAAAATAAAAACAACCACTAGATGAATGGAAATAAAATATTTTTCTTTCAAACTCCAGTGGGGATAAATTTAATGAGGAAAACGCCATCAATTCAACCTAAGGCAAAAGTGAAATCACCAACAATAGTAATGCCGTTAGGAGATCTTTGTACAAAGTTATATAAATAAGACAGCATAAAAAAGCTCTTGTATATTAAAAACTCAGCATATGAAAACACAGGCAAATCAATCAAATGTGTTCATTCAAAGGCCCAGAATCATAGATTCAGTAAACAATAATAATGCAATCATATGCTATTAAGGTCCACAATAAAATCAAAATGACACAATTGGTTCTAATGAGATAAATGCTCCTTTTCCTGAACAGTAGGAGCATTTCAATACATTTCTTACAGTCATTTTCATAATTGATTTGAGGTCTAAATTAAAATTTCCAAGTACCTGTAAGTTTTCCTTTTTTAAAATGAAATTCAAAGAATCATCTTAGTGTTAATTTTTCAAAAATATGAGACTATAATTCTTTCATAATTATTTTCACCTTTTTCACCAGTTAATTCTCTATCAGATATTAAATTTAATTAAAATAGCCCAAAGACATTTAAAAATGTTTTTAATTTGATCATCATTTTTTAAATCAATGGTAATTTTTTTAAGCATTTTATTGTTTCGGTAAGTCTCTATTAATCTGAATGTCACTACATGTGACAGAGGTATAGAAAAAAGATTTCACATTAAAATACAGAGTGAAGCAGATACCTTCAAATAAATAGTAGATACCAAATCATTGAGACAAGCGAACTCTGAGACCCTAAAGATAAAGAAAAAAAGAGAGGGTGCATTTGGAATTTCATTAAAAAATACAATTGTGTTGGGATACACAGCTAAGGAAATATTTCTAAAAACAGAGCAAAAGAAAGATGGGAAATAGGGAAAAACCAAGAAGATCATATGACAATCCCAAAAGTTCAACCTTTGAGTAACAGATTTCTTTGTCATAAAGCATTTCATGATTGAATGACAGCAGTCTTCCTATTTAAAGGAACCTAGTTTGATAAATGAGAGTCACAGCAAAACATGCCATTGTGAGATTTCAGAAAACTTATAGATACAGGAAGAAGAGAAGGTGTGATAGCAGGAGGTAAGAGAGCAGTGGGGAGAGAGAGGGACGATGAGTGTGGTATGTGTGTGTGTGTGAGAGAGAGAGAGAGAGAGAGAGATATGCTCACACAAATTGTATCAGGAACGGTAGCCCATTGTTCAACAGTAACAGGAAGTAGAAGATGATGACGCAATCCCTTTAATAATTAGAGGGAAAGTTATTTTCATTCAGTATTCCCATGTTCCATGAAAACATTTAAATAGAATGAGGGCATTTTCAGATGTGCAAAATCTCAAAAATCTTTGCTTTGTGTATTTGTTGAGTCCTCTGGGAAGCAAATTCCAAGACAAATGAAAACACCCAAGAAGACACCCAAGAAACTTATTGGGGGGCTGCCTGTGCAGCACCGTGTCAGAGAAGCAAGAGCAAGGAGGACAGGCCTTAGGCTACAGGGTGACTCTGACACCGGTGAAAGGAGAAGGAGAAGAAGGCATAAGTGCACTGATGAAACCCAGAGTGGGGTTTAGCCATAAAAGTTTTGGCCACTCAGTGAGCTTCTCTGGTGCAGACTGCCCATAGAGACATTCTTCCTGTGCCTTCCTGAAACAGGGCATTGAGTCCTGAAGGTGCTCAGTCATTGTCTTAAACTCCTTAGAGAATGAGTGACCAATATGGGAACTTGATTCTGAGAACACAGGTTTTCCTGTTGGATCACTCAGTCGTCTCTGTTCTGTGCAAGTCTTACAGATAAACAGGAAAACGTTATGAGAACTTCTCCCAAATATTTTTAGGCCCTGTTGCTCCCTTCATGGTCTTCATGTCTCCTTGGAGTTGACCTGGAGGAACTTCACTCTTCAGTGTCTTCCATTTGTTGCATAAAGCCCCATGGAGGAGGAGGAGGAGGGCAGTGAAAACTCTAAAATTGTATTCGCAAATTCCATGTGTGGGAAATTTCTAAATAACACTTTGAGGATGTTGAACTCCTGCTGGTAGGTAAATGAGTTGGAATAATCCAAGCGGTCAACATGTGAAATCCAGCAGTGGTCCTGGAAGTTAGGGATAACTGCACAGTACATCCTTCTGTGTGCCAAACCCCTAAAATCCGATGATTCACAGTTTTATTGGAGGTCCAAATGCTTTGAGAGTGTAGCCAACTTTCCCTCCCAATCACTACTACTCTGGTCCAGGCCTTCAACCAACTAAATTGCTGGCTTTTAAGAAAACATGTGAGAGGAGAGAGTGTCCATGCATCATCCAAACCTCAGCCAGCTGTCAGCAGGCCTTATTTCTGTTTTTTAGGGCAGACTTTCCCATTGGCCCTATGGGGCTTTACAATAATTTCAGAAGAGGGCTTGGAGCTTAGTATGGACGAGATATGTTTGTGCAAGTGAGTTAGTTGCCTTTAGCAGACTTTGATACTTGCCTTCATTTAAACAAACAAACAAACAAATAAACACCATTCTAAATTTTGGAGTGAGGTGAGTAGGAAAGTTCCTGAGATTCCAAATTTCCTGTTTTCACACTGATTCATTTCAAAAGGCGATTGCATGTCGGAGTTGACAGAACGTGGGGACTCCACGAAGTCCTTCATGTTTCCAGCAGCAAAGCCGTCACAGCTGTTTCTGTTAAAGTAAAATATGGCCAGGAACCTGGAGGAAGACATGTTGCTTCCTCTGGACTTCCCTGCATATTTCCTTTATCTCTACCATAAATTAAATATGCTCAATATTTGTGGCACTGAGAACAGCAGACAAAACTGTTCAACCCATCTAAATCAGATAACTCAATCTGTTTGTTTGTTTATTGGACTACTTTCTTTCAACTCCTGTTGTAGGATGGGGGATTTCAAGGAATCCAGCAAAATATAATCTTTCCCATGAAATAAACAATATAGGCAAATCAATTTACTTAGATCTCTGGCAGGGCAGTCCGATTGTACTTTGTCTTCACCAATTTGCCCTCTGAGACAGGTTAATAGATTTGCTCACACTTTTTCATTGACATTTCAAATATGAGAGGTACCACATGGGCAAAAAAGAAATAAAACTGAGGGTCTGGTGGGACCCAGGATGAACTAAGAATAGATGCTTCAGGAAAAGTGATTTCACTTCTAAGTTCAAACCAGTGTCCCCACCAAAGAGGAAGTCAAAATAAATTTTTTTCTTCACTTGCTCCTCCCCAAGAGTAATTGACTGTAGAAAAGATTTGATTAACTTAGATTTCTCTGCAGACCCAGTGTGAACTGACATTGATTTCTGAATCCACTTATTGATATCTTTGAATCTTAGAGGTCACTGTTATTAGCAAAATGACTTCCCTGGGTGCTTGGTGGGTACCTGAAAAGCCCAGTTTCTGTGGAATACATATGATTTTCTATCCATAATTTTTTTGAAGATGGGTTAACAATATGACCTTAGGTTTAAAAAAAAAAAGGGTAAGGGGAGAGAGAGAGGGATAGTTACTTCTTGATGAGATAGTGGCATAGAAAGGCATCAGGCAAAGGTAACCCACACACTGATTCTGTCATGTTCACGGTAATAATTTAAAAGCTAACTGGAATGTCTGATACTTAGTAAAAATTTCTTAATTTTCAGATTACCAGTCTTATTAAAACATCAATAAGACATCGTAACATCTGTTCGCACCTATCCTTAGCATCTGAACTATATGACAACAGAAAATCTACTTCTATTTTTTATTGCAATGTCTCTAGTTCTCAAGCATAGGAGCTCAAAATGTTCTGATTAAAAACACAGATAAATAATTGGATATTATGTCATCATAGCTAATCCCCTAATTTGGGAAGACTGAGCTGTCAGATACATCTGTGTAAGACTAAAGAACTGGTGGGTTGTTTAAAAAAAAAAAAAAGACACTTTACACAGAGGAAATGGATAGGCAGGATTCTGAAGATTTCCCCCTGAGAGATCTATCTCCCAGTTATTGCATTAAGCATGGATCTAGTCCCTCTGAAGGCATTTTGCAGATGGAATTAAGTTTTCCCTGTAAAGGTTATTAAAAATTGGAGAGTATCTGGAACTATCTAGGTGACCTATCAAAGCACATAAGAACTCAAAGGCAAGGATTGTTCTCCAGCTGGTTACAAAAGAGGAGAGATGAGGCTAAAAGCAGATGTGGAGACAAGTGACAGATGAGAAGGACTCATCCACTCTTTTGAAGGCTGAGAAGGACGCCACGAGCTGAGTCCCAAGAGCTGACTCCAGCAGCTGAGAGAGACTCTGCATGGATCACCACCATGCAGATGGACCACAGCCTGAGCCTCAGAAGGACTCCTGTCAACAATCTTGGTCCTTCGTCACATCCCCAAAACCTCCAGAAAGAAACTCAATTCTGTGGAAATCTTGATGGCAGCTCTGAGATCCGGCCCGGAGCAGAGATCCAGCTGAGCTGTGTCTAGCTTGGCTCAGGGACTGATGAGGAAAGGACCCACTAAGGAAGAGATGACAACACATGTTGAACCTAGGCAGGGACCTTAGCAATCAGGAGGGGGGACGCTGAGGTGGGCTTACTGCTTGTGACTCTAATTCGTTGATGTAATGGGTCACATAAAAACCCTGCTCTTGAGCATGATCAAGGGAAAACAGCAGCTAAAGTAGGATTTGTCCATCACCAACAGGCAATGAAATATCTGCAAACCTTGATCCTACAAAGCAAAGGTGCCCAGGAGAGTTGGCGATGCCCAGTGAAAATATTAGGCCATAGCAAGAAAGAAACAAAAAATGTAAATGTGAATTCTCTTCTTATTTCCAGATTGTTTTAGGTTCAATGTGGTTACCTGAAAGCCCAACACTCACCGTTCTTCTTCTTTCCCCCAAATATACAATCTCTATTTCAGCGTTTCTCTGAAATCTGGAAATAATGCTTAATTCCATTCTCTCCCTCAGACCCTACATAGTATAGGCTACAACCAGTTCTTCCCTAAGTTCTTTTGACTCCGATCGTACTGTGAATGTGTCTCCCTGCTCAGGGCTTCTATGGTTGCCACCTGAGTTCTAGAAGACTCATCCTTGTTTGGCATGGGCATGAGCTTCTTCTAGCTTCTCTATCTCCACCCTTGCACCACACCTCTCCAGCTCTCATCAGCGCCTACAACAGGTCATCGCAACACACAAGCCAGGTGTTTTCTATAGTGTAAATTAGGTCCTGTCATTCCCCTGTTGAGATGCTTTCCTGCAACCAGAATAAAATCTAAGTTCCACTCTGCAGCCTACAAAGTTGTAATGAGCATGCTGCCATCTTTCCCTCAATTTTATCTCCTCCTACCCCCTGTATTTTATTGCACCCCAGATGCACTGGCCAATTTAACTCCGCCGAGCAGCTCAGTCTTACTCCTCTTTCAGGTCTTTGGAATTTTAGAACTTGAAATGTTCACATTGTTTCTTCGTGTCTCAAGTCCAATGACAAGTCTCCAGGCTACACCCTTGATATTCTACCTAAAATACTTGCCAGATGCATTGACTTATTTTTTAAAAAATATTTGGTTTTGAATTTTATTTTTAAAAATGTTCATGTAGGCCTCTCCACTCATTTTTGCATCTGCGTTTTGATGGCTATATCCCTTAAATGAGCAAATAGGATTTAAAAATAAAGAGACTTAAATCTCTCTGTTGAGAATAAGAGAAGAGACTTCCTCATTTTCTCACAGAATTTACTTTAGAAAATCTGAAATTGTAAGCTTTTTATCTGCCTCTTTGAAATAAATGTAAATCATTTAAAAAGCCAAATAAGCCTCTGGAGGATTTTATGACTCAGAAACGTTTCCTGAAGGAACTAAGAGCCAACACTTTGAAATGCTATCATTCAGGGCGATGGCTCCCCACCCCTCAGCTTGCTGGGAGACCAAGATCCTGGCTTTCCCTGGTCCCTGGTCCCAAGCTGCCAACTACTGCACATCATACAGAGATGAGAAAATAAATTTTGAAGGCAATTAGCAAATAAGGATGGCTAAGTAAATTGCTAAGTAAATTTATGGTAAAATGTATAACAAATGACTCTCTCTGGCTTCTCACCGGAGAACTAGTTTACCTTGAGAACATGTGCATAATGGGTCGTATCAGCTTAATAGCAGAAGGCGATGAGATTTCTTCTTGTCTTTGAAATCATTCTGGCAGATTGTGATGTGCATCAAGTTTCATACTTATGCAATAATAAAGGTGTTTTCTTTCTCTTACACTTTTGTGGAAAAACTTTTGGTGTAATAAGGAGAGCTAGTTCTTAGTTATATTTCCCCAGGGCCCTTCGCTGAAATGTAACGCCCACCAAGATCCACAAGGGAAGGGCATTTACTGTCATCTCTGACATGTGTACAACTGCTAGTCCTGGGGAGAAGCACTATAAATAGTGACACTGCAAGCAGAGGTAGGACTGAGGATGCTGGGAAATCTCCTGGAGGCCAACAGTGCATTTCCACAGAAGACGGCCCCATGGCACACCTGGCAGGTAGAGCCGAGGACAAGGGACGGGAGGTGGTGGGGAAGCAGCGAGCTGCTGGCTTCCTTTAGTGTCCAGGGGAGACTTCAAAGATATTTCAGACCTTCCTTGGAGGGTCTCTGTAGGTTTAAAAATATCCACAAATTTACAGATTTATGCATTAGGCAGCATCTGCCTGCTGTAAGGGATTACACAAAAATAGAGGATATTTATAGACAGAAAGAGTGGGGCAAGTCTATTAGCAGAGGAAAAGGTTATTTCAGGTTGAGTCACCTTTCCTGAGGGGTCCTTTTAAGCAGTGACCTTGTTGGGGCTGATCAGAAACCCCAAATTGATGGATTTAGGATGGCACTTCAGGGAAGGGTTGAAATTGCAGCACTATTAAGTCTGGGTGGGGTCAGCATAAAGAACTCCATTTGGGACCTGTTTTTCCCGGGTGCACTAGCAAGATAGCGAAGAAATTTGATTGCACACAAAGTTGACGTTATTTCATACCAAGTCAGACAAAA
Organism: Galemys pyrenaicus; assembly: GCA_019455555.1. Taxonomy (NCBI): domain Eukaryota; kingdom Metazoa; phylum Chordata; class Mammalia; order Eulipotyphla; family Talpidae; genus Galemys; species Galemys pyrenaicus. The sequence continues at coordinate 22,265,345 of JAGFMF010011501.1, forward strand.
AACACCAGGGATCAAATAATCCCTGACCTAGTTGAAGAAAGTCAGCCTATTTCCCAATCAGTGACTGTAAATGCCATAGTGGCAAGAATCGTAAGGTCATCCTTAGTATGGCTCTTCAAAAGGTTTTTAAAATGGAAAAGAAGAAAGAACAGGGAAGTTTCCAATGACTGGATACGGGAGTACTGGACAGTGCTGGGTGTCTGTTTAGATGTTGAGGACAGAGCATATTCCACACATGTTCAGAACACAGTGTTTCAATTCCTTTCCTGGGTGGGGGTTTTAGTGGGTATTTCTGGCCTCTCAGGGTCTGAACCCACCGGAGTGTCTTGGGACCTCCATGCAAAACTTAAACCAAATAGCTGTGGGGGCGATCTGGCTAGCAAGGTTAGTGTAAATCAGGTAGTTTTAACTTCCTTGCTAGAGTAAGTCAGTGAAACTACATGAAGCATTTCCAGAATCTCTGGGGTCTTGACTTGATAGAACAGGCCTTCCACAAACAGCCTGCAGCTGTGGCTTTAATACATGGTGGCTGCATTGGGATTAACAATGAACTTGAACCTAAAGTAACTCTGGCACTAGGTTTGTGTGTTATAACTGAAGCCTCACAAAAGTGCAGAGGTCTAGTGTACCAGCTGGGCATGGGGTGAGACTCCAGACAGGGGTGAAAGTGGGGGAGAAAATGAGAGAATGCGATTTAGCTGTCATCTCAATGTTCATAGAAAGTAAATGACTTATTAAGATGAAAACCATGATGACTGATGATAAATTTTAAACATATGCTAAACGCTATGAAATTCAACATTTGCCTCTATTCATAGAAAAACACAGTATTTCTCTTTCATTGAAATATCCCATCTTCATTTTCCCTACTATTACTTACACTTGCACTTCAAACATTTTCCTAGGAGTTTTTGGAAGCTTTTGGCAGTGTAAAATGCCCTTGGGTATGAATTCTGTCAACTCTGAATTCCCCTACACAGGTTTTTACTCATTATAATCTTATCAGCAGAGAACAGGGAACTAGGACTAATTGAAAATAGACTTTTCTCCTTTAGGTTTCAGCAAAGAAGAGATTTTTGAAGAGATGAGTTGCGTAGCTTCAGGGAAAGACTTAAAAGAGGAGAATACCAAGAAGTTTCTGGAGGTACAGTGCTGAAAAGATTTTAATTGTTTTTATCAACAAAAGAAAGTGAATATTAAGAAAGCACTGAATTGTTGCAAGGTTAAAGGAAATTTGCGAATTATTTCTTCAAGAAAATCAGTTGGATTTTGACCAGGCCTTACAATAATGTTTAGGAAAATGGGTTGAAGTGTTGCACGAACCTGATTATAATTGAGTTTACCATTTGTTAAATTGTGTGACTTTGGGAAATGCACTTAATTTTCTCCAGTCTCAATTTGTCATCCATGAAACAAATATCTAAATTCCACAACTGTATGAGAATTCAACGTGAGTGCATACGTAAAGGATATAACCAAGTATCCGGGCAGACAATAAGCATTCAAAAACAATTTCTGTTAGCAGTGTTCCTATCAGATCAGTGGCTACAAAATTCACAAGTCACAGATGCAAAATATAAATAACTTTTTCACAGCTGATTTAACATTCCGTTTGCATTTCCATTGTGCAGAATCTGGTCATTTGATTTTGTAGAGAAATGTGGTCATTTCCAGTTCAATTCCACATTTCTGAATCTTCCTATTTTCTTATAGTTTTAAGTGAAAGCTTGGTCTTCTGCTTTCTGCACGCTCAAGTGATCATCAAGATTTTACCTGTAAGGAAGTAAAGAAAAGCCACCTGGCCATACTCTCATCCAACTATAGTATCATTCGACTCACATGTAGCTTTCTCTGGACTAATGAGACTTATATTTCCTCAGAATTTGCAAACTCTCCTCTCCCACTTGCGCCATTTTTAAGTCTTCAGTGTTTTCTAAAGAGAAGAGCAAACCCAGTGTGACGTTGTTTTGATGACGACAGTGCTTTTTCTTCTTTTGTTTTTATTTTTACTTTTATCCTCAAAGTTGTAAAAATACATCACATATCCAGATGTGGTTATTTGTTATTTATTCTGATTAGTGTTCCTGTCAGCTTGACTGTTTGAGTTTACTCTTGGTTCTAGAAACGTCTCTTGCGTTGTTTCTTTATTTCTTCCCACCAGTTATCTCCATTGAGGAACAATTCGGTGCATAAATCTTGATCTGAATATTTAAAAAAATTTTTTAGAGTAAATTCCTAAAATTATTCTCCTGAAAGACTGGACCAACTCATCTCCAGTGTGAGAATACACAGGTGTTGAGTCTTCCAAGTTAGATGGTGTTTCAATAATGTATTTTAAGGAACATAAAATAACCTTAAAATCAGATCAATTATTTTCCCTTTCCTCACTTCAGTAGCCCATTAAATGATTGCATAAGTTTATTTTATACAGTGCCACGCAAAATATTGTTATTTTATGTCAACTTTTGTAAAACTAACCTCAAAGCTGGCTGAATATACTTAAATTCAGATGTTGAGGCTATTTTAGATGATTATGGATGAATGAGATGTACCTTTGTGCTATCAGATAGCAAGATCTGGCTACCATGTATTTTAAATATGTCTACTAGGGTCAAGTATATTAAAGCCAATAGTTAGTCACAGCTTCCCAAAATGTCATGTGTTTAAAGTCAAATTTAATTATAATGAAGTGGGAAAAGTTGAGTTGCCATTTTCTCCAGTTATCCCATGTCCCATTGTTAGTATGATTTTTTTTTTTTAATACCTGGTGGTGTTTATCTAATCAAGCAATACTAAATCTGTAGACAACCAAGGCTCATTTGGCAAGTATATATAATTTTAAAAGAACATTTCTAGAGACAAAACAAGTCCTCATTGCTTATCTGTCCTCACAAAGTCTTTGACAAAGGAAATGTGTGAGACATTTTAAATATACAAATGTTTGTAATATATGAAAAATGTATGTCCCGGGTTGTGAAGCTTCGGCAGCTACGTACCTGAATTGCACCCATCCTTCTGAAGTGTGCAGTCTCGTTATCAACAAACTACTTTTAATTTATTAGGTTTGGCCAAAGACACTGGCAGGTGTTTATAGGTTTGAGAAGAGAGAGGTTGGGGTGTTTTTCCAGGCTGGCTCCCTGCGGCGGGTTGACTGCATTTCTCCACAGAAGGAAGGACACAGCTCCACCTGCAAGCTCATTTTCTGCACTGAGGCTGTGCCCTGCTTCCCTCCTTTTGCCCTTTAGGTGCAGAAGTGGTAATACCTGCTCCCTGTGTGCCTCGTATTGTCATCTCTTGTTGATTCTGTTAACCTTGCAGTCATCTTTATAAACAGGTTCTCTATTAAATTCTCAGCTAGGGCTTCCATGGTGGTGCAGGGGTAAAAGTCAGCTCTATCAAGCCATGGCCAGCCACTGTGGCATGAGTTCGATCCGTGGCCAGGGAGCTGATCCACATAGGGCAGCAGACCACTCCTGTCTCCCCACTCCTCTCCTCAGCAGTGTATTTCAGTAGATCTGCTTGGTTTGCTCCCCACTCTGTCTCTGGTGAAAACCCTAACCCCACACACGTCATGCCTACACTCCAGTTCTTCTATGCATAAATAAATAAAAATAATTAAAAAAAATACTCAACTACCCCATTGAAAACGTTGTCTCTTGCTGTGATACTGACTGATGCACTCTAATGATTCTGTTTCATTGTTAAATAAATGCAAGAAATTAATGTAAAGTGGATTCACCCAAAAGAAAGTTCTTCTGTCCTAGGTTTCAAAAACAGATAAATGGATGAGTTTGAGACTTTCTGGTAGAATTTTCTAGCACAGTCATGCAGAATTAGCCAGTAGTCCTGCCAAGAATGTACGATTCAGTTACAAGGATAAGAACTCATTTTGGAGGAATTAGGATAGGATTTGACTTTGATTGCTTTAATTTCAATCAAGAAACAATGGACTGTCTTGGGAGAGAAGATACCTGCTTTCTGCATGCCTTGGGCTGTCATCTCTTTGTTGTTTCTGTTAACCTTCAGTCATCTTTATAAACAGGTTCTCTATTAAATTCTCAGAAAGAAAAGTAACATTGTTTCTTTTGGTTGTTCTTTTGTTGTTTGGTTGATTATTGGAGTTACTTTCAAGCATCATTTGCTTTAATGACACAAATGTTTTTTTGTGGATTTTTAAAATCCATTGTCTTCTTATTTTTCTACAACATTTTTTCAAGAAGATATTCAAACAGATGGAATAACTGAATTCATTTGTATTAAATAACTCTAAAGCCCTCACCTAAACTCCATCTTTAATATTTTACTTGTGTTTTATTGTAAATTTATTTTTCTATGTACTGATCCATCTAGCCATTCATCCTTCCCATCGATTTTATTTTCCTTGTAGATTTTTAATAACTTATTCTCTTTAGCAATTTTTCATATTTTCCAAACATGAGATATTTTCTTAACTACAGAAATTTATCACACTTAAATGATTACGATCCTTTAACAGAAGACATAATTAAATTGTGAAATGAGACAAGTTTAATCTAGTTTTCTCAAAAAATTCTTTGAATAGGAAATTATGTCCCTAAGGGACTGATTATTCATGTTATAGAAAAGAATATATATATAATAACAAAATATTATTTCTATTCCACTATCAGTATAATTCTTATATAATGTATTTCACAACATTTAACATTCAAATACACAATGATGGGTGTATGTATGTATGTTTCCCTGTGCATTTAACAGTGACCTGTTCTTCAAATAAATAGTGTAAAAGATCACTGAACTTTTAAAATATGTTTGCTTGCTGTTCTAAATGAGATATATAACCATGGCAGGTAGCAAACTGGTAACACTGAAAGTTTACATACATATGCCCTGCAATCTAGCAATTCCACTTCTAGGCATTTACTCATGATAAAATTCTTAATTCATATCCAGAAGTACTTATATGGTCACGTTTGTTGCAAGATAAATTTAATAAAAATAGTATTAGTAAGGCCAGGAGTAAAGTGGTTCCATTAATAAAATGGAATGTTATTTGCAATTTATTATTATTTTTTATTTTTAGTTATTTTTTTTATTAAAATATTTTAAAATTTACATATACTTGCCATTAATTGTAATCCCCATCACCATCTCACCAGTGCACCATCACCTCAGTCCCTC
>JAGFMF010011501.1:22270557-22322497 GCA_019455555.1 Galemys pyrenaicus
GGTTGTTTCCAGGTCTTACCTATTGTAAAGAGTGCTGCTATAAACATAGGGGTGCAGGTATTCTTTTGAATCAGTGTATTTGTGTCCTTTGGGTATATTTATTTGCAATTTAAAATAAATTAATCAGTCCTTGGAATATACCGTGTTTCAGTTTGAACAAATCTTAGAAAATGTCATGATAACTGTAAAATAAGGTTGCAAAAAATTATGTATAGTTTGATACTTACATGAACATATTTAAAACACATAAAAGAGCAATGGCAATACTTCAGAAAAATAGGACTAAATACCAACATGATTAAGATATTCTTTTTAAGAATATCTTGCTTCCTTTTGTTTCTAACATCAATTGTTATTAATTTTACTGCTAAACTCATCATCAGGATTATTTTTCCATGTGTGTAACACTTCAAGAGCAGTTTTTACTCATATCTGGTTTATAAAACAGGGAGTTAGCCCTTTATTCAGTAGTGGAGGTAGCTGTCATCCTTCAAGGAGAGACTCAAGGTCACACACACCCAGCGAACAGTAAAGTCAGTATGAAGCCCAGGTTTCTGGTGATAAATGAGTGGGTTTTTGCTATTCCTGCATGTTGGAGTAATAAACACAGGAGAAGTCAATAAGTAATTTCACTGGCAGGTAGAATAATACTCTTCTCCCAGTGATCAATGTTTATAGAATGCTGTGTCCTAAGCATGGTTTTAAGGCATTAGCTGTATTAATCACTTGGTGCCCACAACAATTCTGCAAGGAAGCTATTAATATTATTACCTGAACTTAATAGAAGAGAAAACAGGTGCAGAGCAGTTGAGAAATTAAGTCTCACAGAGGCAAGTGGCAGGGCTGGGATTTGAACTGGTGCAGCTCGGCTCCTGAGATTCTGACTCACAAAGACACTGCTTAGATTCAAATCTTCCTGCAGGATCTGATGAGTGCAGAATTCCCCGAGGAAGTGTTCCAGTTCTGATGTAATTTTAACAAAAGCACACTCCAAGGGCTTCTTGACACTTTTAATGTGGTTCAGTTTGCCAAGCTTTTTCTCAGCGTGCTTCAGAGTTTCGTTGGCAGTTCAAGCAAAATGACCCCAAATTGAGTCATCATAAAAATGATTTCAAAATTTCTTTTCAAAATTTTCCCTTACTTATTAGCATTTTCTTAACATTTTACTTAATTTTTTTCTTTCAAAGATTTCATTGTCACGCTTCCACACACCATGATCATTGATGGAAAGGGAGGTTGTTTATTTTTTTGAAAGAGAGAGAAAAAAATAATCTAAAAGCAGCAGGAGTCTTATTGCCGAATATTTCTTTTTAGTATTTGTAAAAAATATACTAACACAAGGCTCAGAATAACTTTAGAGATAACACACGCTGCCAGGTATTTTAGGCAACATCAGTCGATTATGCAGGCTGCATTTATTCATAATGAACAGTATGAATTTCCGTAGGAAATGGGCCTTTGCATAAAGGTTCAAAATTAATAAGAGGATACACAGAGGTCTTGATTTCCTCCCAGAGGCAAATATTACTAATTTGGCATCTTTAGTTGAAGCAAACACTTTTATTTAGTTGTTCAAAATAACAACCAAAAAATGTTGTTTTTCCAAACATGTTACATACATACATCTATGTGTATGAAAATTTATATATATGTATATATCAAATAGTCCATTTATAGGCCTCCCTGGTGGCTCAAGGGGTTGAGCCGCACACTGTGAGGCAACCGCAGTCACTGCAGCATGAGTTCAATCCCTGGCCAGGGAGGAGACCCACCGTGTGCAGCAGACCTCTCCTGCCTCACCTACTGTTCCTCTCAGCAGTATATTTCAGTAGATCTGCCTGTTCTGCTCCCCACTCTGTCTCTGGTGAATTCTCTCACCCCCACATCTCTGGCCTGTACTCCAGTTCTGTATGTATAAATAAAAAAATCTTTACAAAAATATTTCACTTATGGGTGGTGATCCTAACTTCACTGGTCACCTATTTGGTTAACATATAAATCATTTAAAATATTTTACCATTGCCAAGAAACCTGCAATGCATTCTCCCTTGAAATTTTGCATATGAACTTATAAGCAAGTTTATTTGTGGGACGAATTGATGTTGAAATTTCTACGTTCATTTCTGGACAGATAAGGAAACAGACTTTTATAACTATTAAGTTAATATATGATATTAAATTAAAAATTAACTAGTGAATTTAAGTGCAGGGTTAAGAAATGTGTGTGCGAAATATACCTGTTGATTGTTTTACGTGGTCTTGATTTAGTGTGTATTTTAGATGTTGTGTCTTTTTGGTAGGAATATGCTCAGATGATTAGACGAACTGGCATGTTAACAAAGGCAAATATGTCCAGTAACTATGACTGGAATTGCCCACATGATAGAGTTCTCGGGTTTTACATTGTGGTGCCATGGGAGGTGAAGACGCTGTGTGCATTTTGGGAAGTTCTTGCAGAAGATGATGAATGGAGCTTTTGGGGAAAGGCAGACTTGGGAATCAAAGGCCCTGGCAGCACCTTGGACATTCAATGTCCACCTGCTTTCTCCCACCAACGTAGTTGTGAGCAGCACGACTACATGTAAGATGTAAGTCAAGCATCTGAGGATGCAGATGAGCCTTGCTCCTTCTCACTTCAACATCTTTGCACAATAAACACCATGGATTGCCTTGCTGGAGACCCCTAAGGCATGGAGAGCTGAGACAAGGAAAATATCTGGGTCATGGCCAGAAAACTGGTCATGGCTAAAAGACTGGTCAGCGTGGCTGGAAGACTGGCCTGTGCACAGGTCAGGATAGTCTTTCTTGTGCCAGTGAAACCATTACCTGGGGAGTAAACTAGATTAGAAAGGAGAGCAGCACAGCCTGATAGCACAGAACCTTGACAATAAATGTGTGCTGGAATAATGCTTAATACTAAGAAATAAAAGAATAAGCCATTGTCATGTAACTCACCTAGGGGGACAGTTTTTCTAAATAAATATGAGCTCGGCCCAGCACTTGAGACGTTTGAGCCCAGAGCGCGAGGCCTTGCGTCCCCTGGAGCCTGCTTTTCTTTAACTATTTTGTGTCTGTCATAGCTTTATCTCTGGGCTTATTTGGTACCTCTCCTCAACCCTATTCACTGGCGGTGGACTCTGGCATTGCCAAACACTGGACTTTCTTGGGGAACACAGGAGTGGCTTCTGTAAATTGGTGTGCATCATTAGTTTGACATTAGTTTGGCGACACAGAAATTACCTCCATTCTGTCTCTGCTCTGGCGAGCAGAGCAGTGGTTGTGATTAGGGAGCCAGTGGATTATTTTTCATTGACTTGTCTCTTTGGATGTGGTAAAATTCTCCAGTGAGCCAGGTCACCAGAAGAACACTTCATTACTTAGTTTTTATTTGACCCAGAAATATTCTATTTCAATATTCACATTTGTTCCTTGCTCTTAAATAAACTAGGCTGTTTATTTCCACAACACTCAAAAGATATGAAGTAGCAGAGAAGAATTTGAAGTTGTGTTTATTTCTAAATTCCTTTGTTCTCCCTTTTTGGTGTGTGCATAAAAACGGTGTCCATCAAGCTCATCATAATATTCTTCATCACAGGTCCTGGGTTTAATATTAAGTGTTATATATGCACCAACTTTAATAATCCTTATGTGGAAACTGTGATTGTTCTCCTAGGGGAAAGGGGAGAAGTGTCCAGAGAAATAAGATTGGTTTTCCAGATCCATGCAGAGCGGGGGGCATGAGGAAGGAGGGATCCAACCCAGTTAAGTTGCATTTTGTTTGCTGCCCAAGGTTCTGCTTCATGGAAAACAGAAGCAGGATTCTCAACCACTGTTCTGTTTGAACATAATGGGTTATGTTTCCATATTAGCATTATACTTGCATTATGCCTGCTAAATGGAATGTATAATAGGTTTTAAAAACAATCCCATTTTATGCCAGACATTTTTGTCTCAAGTCCTTTTGGATTCTCGTAAGAGGTACTTGATATCCTGCTATTATGAAAATAGTCTCATGAAAGAAAGGATTATGCATGCCTTTAGTAGTAGTAGTAGTATTTTCATCATTATTTTGTTTTTAAAACCATCTTCTATAAAGTTTCTGGGTCTCTTTTCCCTTTAAAATTATAAATGGCTGGAAGAACCCATATAAAACACTATGCATAGTGTTCCCTTAGGATAAGGACTTAATTTCTGCCTGAGAATTGGAAGCTGTATATGTGAGAAAGTTAAACCTTTTGGAGACATCATTTCTTTTTATTAAACTGTTGAATGCCTTAGAATAAAATAAGAGTTATAAATTCAAGAATTTTGTGATCAGTGCAGTGAGATAACTTAAATTCCTCTCAGATGAAAAATATTCAAGTTTCATAATATGATAAAATACACTTGAATTACTGTTCTTAGACAATAAATTTTACATTCATTTGTGAAATTGTGAGACTAAAGTATAATGAAGTACTGCATATATCTATATAAAATGAATATTTAAATGTCATAGTTCATAAAGGTGTCTTACCTTTCTTTTAAAACCAGGTTATTATATAAATTTTAGATAAAATTAATAGATATCACCTTCCTATTTTTTTTTTTTTTGGTAGAAGGAAGACATTCACATCAACTATTCCCTTATGCTTTGCAGTTTATCTTGCCTGTTCAGCTACTTCAGGTTACCCAACCACCTATTCTGTTTCGTGTAGAAAATCCTACAAAGCTGTAAAATTTTATTCAAATATATTTAGAGAATTTAGCAAGTTTACTGGATAAAGTGTTAATATAATAAAGTCAAGTGTAGTTTTATAGAATTGAAACACACAATTGTAAATTTATTTTTAAATTCTTTTGTAATAGTATCAAAATTCTTGTGCATAAAGTTAACAGTACAAGACTTGTATTCTAAAACTATATTGCCATAAGAAGTTAAAACAGATCTAAACAAATGGACACATCCATAACCACATATGAGCCATATATGTAGAAAATTGTCTAGCAGATTCTTAAATTATATAAAAATTGAAATCATATTGAATGGTCAAAATAATTGGAGAAAATGAAATTGAACCAATTTTACTAACTGATTTCAAGGCTTTAAAATATAAATGCAAGTCTATCTGAAAAGATGGAGTGGACATACTTTTCACTATCCTTCCAACTAAATACATTTAAACAGCTCAGAAATTATATATTTTTGAATTATTTAAATCTTTAAAAAAATCTATATTATTTAAAATTGAAGAAATAAAAAAACATGAGACAGAAAGGTGAAGAAGGGAAGGCAAGTAGGAAATCAGAGAACCTGAGATTTATTTTTGCTTTATTCCAGACTTGGAATAGGAAAGGAGAGAACTATGGAGAATGAAGAAAAAAATAATATGCTCTATTAGGCAAAGACCTAGGAAAATGGCAACCTCTTAGATAATGATCACATATTCCATCTAATGTCACACACACTCACGCATGCACACACACACACTGCAATGGCTCCCACTCCTTCCTGTACCAGAAAGGGCTGAATGTGGTCTGGATTTCCAACCTCATGAGGTTTCAGTGACTCAACTACCATTCACTGAACTACCACCACCAGGGTGGACTCAGAGAAGGTTAAGTAGGAAACCAACTGATGATCACTGTTGGTCACTGATGAGACTTTCTCCTCCTCATGTATCTGTGATCATGTGGGATATTTGAACTTCTGTTGAGAGAGAGAATGGTATGATGCTCCTCTTCCTCCCTACTTGGGACCAGTGTGACCTGGTAGTTAGTGCAAGAATAATATCTTAAGTTACAGACCAAAAATACGAAGAGGGAAAAATATGGAAATAAAAAGGTGACGTGAAATCTTAGAATAGATTTCAGAAACTTCATATCCAAATCACAAGAATTTCAAAAAGAGAAAAGTAAACTGATTGGAGATATAAGATAACCATACATTAGTACATAGGATATATCTCTGAGATAAAAGAATAACTTCTGATACTGGAAAATTACACCAAAATTCTGGAAATAGTAATGAGAAAGAAATATGTGATCTTTAAGCTTCTTCAGTGGAGGAACTCTCAGTTGGAATGGAAGTTGAATCACCACCTATTCTTGTGAGTTAAAAATAGGTAGGCAACAGAAAAAAAATGTACCTATGACCTGATTTTCTCATACTCTCCTATCTTTACAAGTAGGGAGGGGTCCTTTCACCCCCTTTTTTTAAAATTTTAAGACCATACCAGTGTGTGAGCATATGCATACACACACATACACACAAACACACACAGAGGACTTGATGTTGTTCTTTTCAAATCCCAGGGGTCTACAGATTTATTTAGAACAATTTCTTTCAATAATATTTTTGTAAGGGTTCACAATAGGATCTCACCCAACACATTGAAAGAAATCCCTTCACCAGTCTCTTAGAGTTTAAGACCTTACACCCAGGAACCTTCTGCCTTTCAGCAGCATTTGGAGAGGTGAGTCAGAAATACTCTTGATAGTAGAGAGAAAGAGTGATGCATCCTCTGAATCTTTCCCAAGTGCCTGTATTTCATGTCAGTTCTTTCCTTGCCATTTATATTGATTTTTCAGTATACTAGCTGAAAATGGTACCTAATTTCTATTAGCAGTTCTTAATCACTAGGGTAATCGTCAATCAAATATGCCTATCTAATATTCCCTGTATACCATTCATAATGGCCTCTTCTTTCTATAGCCGATTTCTCTCTTGTCTATGAAGCCAAAGAAAAATGCGACTGAATACACAATTAAATATTAAATGTGTTTGGTGCTCTAGGAAATTATCTTAAGTTTTTTCAATCTTCCTTGGAAGCAGCAGAGAGATGCCTGCATTAGCTGTAGTTGAGACTACATGTAGTTTCTCGGTTCTTCCTAGAAATGAAAACAAATGGCAGAGTGCTATAAAAGGTCATGAGTCAATGTTCACACTAATATTTAAAAAAAATATTTCTAAGAATGTGAGCAGCACTGATACAAACAAGCAGAGGGATGTTTTTCCTGAGCTTTTATTAGTAGAACTGAAAAATAGCAAACAACCAAACAATAGTTCATTCATTATAATGAGAAACAAATAAGGATATGGGAGAAAACCATGTCAATAATGTTATTCTACTATGTTCTGTTCTTTAATGACAATAATCTGAGAGTGCATGTCTGTCAAGAGTACTTATTAGCAGCTTCCTGGAGCCAGCATTGTTATCTAAATTAATGGGTATACATAATCTGGTCCTAGGTTTTCATCAATTTGTAGCTTACTAATTTGGAGGCACAGAATTTTATAGTCAAGGTCAGGAAATACTGTGTGCCTCCCTCTTTTTTTTGGATATGATGCAATACCATGAAATACCATATTTCCTCATTATTTTTCAGCATCATTGCACCACAGAAAACAAGTAAAATCTGAAAATTCATCCCCTAAAAATAGGCAAGAGAAAAATAGTGTGGTAAAATGTAAAAAAAGAATAGGCGTTAAGTTACAATGTAATGTAAGGGCTCTTTCTCATGTAATGAAGTCTATGTAGCTTGTAAACAAAGAAACCAGTTTATTGGTAGTGAATTTTGGAAGTGTCATTGTTGTTGGTTCTAATTTCAAAAAGCAAAAAAATAAAAATAAAAATAAATGGACAAATGAAACATATTAACAACTTAGTGGAAATCCCTGTAGTCCACCAAAATAGCCACTGTAAGTGAAGGATCATGGGAGAGAGGATGTGGTCTCCTAATGCTTCTGTGAACATTCAGAGCTTGCAAGTCCTGGGAATTTACCTTAGTGACATGCATAGAGGTAATACAAACCAGTGAATCCTAGGGGAAAAGTAGAGACTGATCCATGTAGTCTTATTACAATCTTATCTTTGGGGAGGTCCATAAATATGTTCCCAGGAAATAGAGAGCTAAGGCTGTTTCTAAGCTGACAATATTTTCAAAAAGTGTATATTTCCTTTTTCTCAGGTGTATATGATTCTCCTTCTGCTGGAGCCAGGAGCTCAAGGCCCAGCCTGAAGACCACCCTGATCTTACTGGACCGAATTCCACTGTGCAGATTTTGTGCTTATAGCTCCTATTTGCCCATTCATTCACTCAACAGATATTTAGAAAACCCCACTTTGTGTAGGACTCAGAGCAAACTTAGTGCTCACATGTATGGGAGATGTAGACATGATCCTGGCTTCTTAGAGCTTTTTGGCTGAGAGCTGCAGTGGGGGTGGGTTGGATATTATGAAAATAATATCCAAACATGACAAACCTCCAAGAAGAAGCACAAGAGACCCTAGTCATGGTTTGTATTCTGAACCCATGAATGGCTCCAGATTGTAAAACTATCAGAACTTATCAGACTGAAGGTAGGATGTTGGCTGGAGGCCAGAGGTCAGAGCAGAACAAAGACTGGAGCTGCTCTTACCCTGGCCACTGTTCCAAAGCCAACTTTGTCAACAACTATTAGCTCTTAATTAGTCTGAGAGTTTACCTTCTCACTAACTATAGAAGAGTCTGAGACCATTTTTATGGGACCAGTGGGAGACAGGGGAATTGGGGCATGAGGCACTCTCTAAAACAAGATTGATCCTGATGAAGTTTTGTACAAGACACTGGGAAACCAAAGTGCTCCCATATGGAGGAGGGAAGGAGACTGAGACTGCTAAAGGGCTTCTTTGTGTTTCTGTGCAAGATGATGTCACTTATCATCTAATTGTTATTAAATGTTGTTACTTCAGGTATGGGCTCAAGGGTCTCATGAGGACAATTGTGGAGTCAATCCATTGTTATTAGTGGTTGCTAAGTTGATTGTCAGGGACAAGGTCATTTGGCCTAATTCTCCTCTGCACCTTCTGAAGAGAAATGTTCATGACCCTGGAAATAGCTGAAGGGGAAATTAGTCTTTCCTCCTGCTGCTTTTTAGGGCAGAAGGTTAAAATCTTCAAGTCATATTAACCTATGGAAAATTTATTTCAGTCCAGGATCCTCAAATGAGTTTTGAAAGTTGTGCTATGGAATTGCAAGATGATCAATACAGACTAAATATTTTTCTGAACCAGTGCAAGAAAGAAATGTGGGGCTCATTGCTCAAGTATTATTAAGAATTTAAAGATGACACAGTTGAACATGAAACCAAGTGTGGGGTTTTGATGAGCTGGGAACCTGCAAGACTACATGTGACAGATGCATGACGCCAGGCCTGGCCATGGATGCTCTAACTGTGCCCCAGCTTCGAAGTGTGACTTTATCATTAACCTTTGACCCTTGGCAAGTCATTTAGCTTCTCTACTCTTTAATTTCTCAACCATAAGACATAAATAATTTACTAACAAACATTTACTAACCATATTTTTGCTCATTATTTTGTTCACCAATAGTATTAATCACTCATTGTCTATTGTCGAAAACACTAAAAACAGAACCTTTCCATCACAGAATTTATGACGTCAAAGAATTTACGATGTCATAGAGTTTATGTGTTATTAGAAGTGACTGAAAGCAAATAACTAATTTTAATGTGAGTGAATCAGTTCAAACTATGTGGAGAGCTACAATGGGAAAGTACTAAGGACTCAAAGCAATCTTGACCTTGTTGAGAACTTGTTAATACCAAATGTTTTATTAATATCTTCAACTAATAAAATCATTCTCTTATGCCAGGCACAGAATAACTCTTGACAGGATGCAAAGGAAAGCCTCGTGTGCCCCTCTGGGTTCTCCTAGACTGGCGAATAATCAAACAAACATCATGCAGTTTGAAACAAACAACAAAGTCAGAGATGTTGAATGAAAACTGCACACATGAGAGGAACCCAGCAGGGTTTATGGATGGCTGCTGCTATGATTGAAGAAGATGACAGTGAAACAGTTTGGCAAGCGTAATTGTATGCTGTTTATTCCTATGCTTTCATTTTTCCAGTGCGTGGGTCATGACCAGTGGCCTGGCTGTGTGGTCAGACAGAGAGACAATGGAAGCTTTGGTGTATTAAATAGGTGAGTGTATTGAGCACAGCTCTATGGAAGTTACTGTGGGATTTCAAAGGGTGCATTACAGTAAACTATGTTAAAACCCATCAGAAGGGTCTCCTGGCAAAACAGGGCGGTGATTAGAACAAGTGAGTAGATTGAGTAGACACCTCAGTGCCTTCATTGGGGTGGCCAATTCCATCCATGAAAGGAGTGGACACTGGGGCAGGGTTGGGGGGAGGAGCTTCAACAATGCTGAGGTGGGCTGAATAGACACAATTTCCTTTGCACCCTCTGGGGCACAAGAAGCCAATAGAATTGTTCTGATCACAAGAAAAACAAAATCACGGATGACCAAAAGGAAGATGCCTCAGGGGGAAGGGCTCACACAAAGCTGGGTCTTACAGACTAACCTTAGTGACCCCAGGAAACTACAGATGGGTAATGAGAGGAATCCACACTCACCTTGAACTGGGATTTACCTATCTGGGGTAGACTCTCTTTGTTAGTGGGCAGAATGAGAGATGCTCCTGGGACCCCCAAATCTTACATGCTCTAAATGGGTGGTTCTGCCATCTGTCACACAAAGACATACATACTCTTAGTGCTTTCAGAGAATTAGTGTGCATGGAAAGTGAAGAAAGGATAACAGTTTTCCAAAGAATAACCCAAGTTTTCCATCCCTTCATGGGTAAATGACAAATAAGGTTGACCCAAAGCAGGATTGAGGCCCAAATGCTTGCCACAAGCATTCCAGTGGGGAACCTTGGGAAAGGGGCAGAAGGTGCAGGGAAGTCTGGGATAGAAGGGTAGGGTCAGCATAGAAATCAAGGTCATGCCTGCCATTGTCAGCCTCACAGCTCTCTCACCCACATCTCTTCCATGTGTCTCCTTCTATGTCTCCACGTCCCTGGTACAAGTCCAAGACTGAGAAGCAAATGGGACTTCTTCACGTGGCTCTGTTCCATACGCCTCCTTCCATGTCCTCTTCCCAGTCTCCTCCAAGTCTTTTCTCCAAGTCCTTTTTAGCTCCCCTGGGCTGGTCAGTTCTATCCTTGATTTAAATTATTTTGCTACAATTTGATAAAAAAACTATAAAATGATCACAGAAAAAACCATACCATCCCTTTGGACCACCAAGTCCATTTGTGGAGACTAAGTCACATATTTACATCTGTTTCTGACTGCTTTGCCATCTCAATTTGACACTGAAAGTTGCTTCATGAAAGCTATTGGTAGCAGGTCAGGATAGTAGGAAACAATTTTTTCTTTTCTATCTTATGAAACCAAAGATAGTCTTGCCTTTTTTATTACAAGAGATTCAAATTTCCTGATTTGGGCTTCTGTTTGTTTAACTCTGCTTATAAGAGATGTTGAACATCAAATACGAAGGGGAAATTATTCTGATCTCAGCCACACATCTGTCCCTGGAGCACCTAGTTACTACTCGGTAAAGGGGATGGAATCTGTTTTGTGACCACATGTAACATGAACCACTGGATGGAGATGGGAAAGGACACTAGTTAACAAGATGAGCATAGGGAAAGGAGTTTTCACTGACACAAAGAAATAGCAAAAGCAAACAATAATATCATATAAAGAAAATTAGCTTTCAAACTTTAAAGCACCGTTGGTCTCTACTTGATGTAATGCCACATCTGTGAACAGCAAAGTGTTTTGTTTTTATGGATGGACAATTCTCAAAGGGAACAGACCAAAATAAGGTGTTTAGAGAGTGAGGAATTATTTTCTTATACACAATTGTATACAGTGTTCAATATGCAAGATATGAATTCAAAGAGTGAATGCATTTTTAAGATAAAACTGAAAGCTTTCTTTAAAAAAACTCAAATATGTACAATTTAAATTAGAGTAAATATTTTTAAAAGGCTAAAACTATTGAAAAGTGAAGTTGTCATATAAATAAACTATGAAATAAAATTTTAAGTTAAGGGGAAAAACAGGAGTTATAAATAAAATATCTTCAAATCAATTATTGGCACTAGTTTCCAGTAGAATCTGTTTACTGCTTTGTACTTTGCTTCTTCTTTTTATGAAGATACATTTATTTCATTAAAAGAAACTTGTAAGTTGGCATCAGCATTTTAAGTGTATACTTACATTATTTTTAGATCGCAAACTTTTATCTTTACAAAGCCAAGCATCCTCTTTTTCAAAAGTTTTTTCCCCTCCACCAAACCTCCAGTTCCCATACCCCAACTGCCTCCTTTCCCATCCCCTTCCACCCTTTCTGCTGTTCTCTCTGGTGATGATAAACTTCTTTTTCCCTAGTTCAAATTTTTGCTTCTATTGTTTGTGTGTCATCATTTTTTTTTTTTTTTGGTATTTATATTCCATAGGCTAATGAAACCAAAAGAAATACGTCTTTCACTGTTTGACTGATTTCACTCAACAAGATGACATTTGACCTTCTTTTGCTATGTGTCTTGTCAAGGCATTACTATTTTCATCCTTTCCTTCTACCCAAAGTTGTCCAGTCTCCAAAATCTGAAGGCCAAGTCTCCACACAAGATCATACTCACTTCTCACACCAACTGCAAGTAACTGGAAGTTCCAAAAACTACCCTCAGTTTGGTAATTTGCTAGAAGTTTTCACAGAATTCAATGACTATTATTCTCATGGTTATAGTTGAGTACAGAGCTAGGATATATTGAAATCAGACATCAGACAGGGAAGGACACATTAGGCAGAGTGTGGGGATTTACAAGTGCAGTTTCTAGTTTCCTCAGGATTCATTTTCCTCCTAAAATGAATGTGAGACAATACACATTGTATATTTGCACCCAGAGAAACTCACCTGATCTCGATATCCAGAGTTTTTGTTGTGACTTTCTTACATAGGCATGATGGGTAGGTTGATTGATTGCTGAAATGATCCACATGAGTCACCAGGTCATGATGCTGCAAGAACCAAAGTCCCCACACTCTAATCATATAATAAGTCTCCATGGCAGGGCCAGCCTCCGCCATGCATCACACCATTGCTTTCATGGCATGGTCATTTTCCTACCTAAGACCGTTGGGTATGGCCATCTGTACCTTGTGACCTAGGGCAATAAGCCAGCCCCCAAGAAGGACATTCTTCTCAAGTATAATGAAGATTACCTTCCAATATCCAAGGACAAACGCTATACTTTCACTTTGGTAAGGCTAATTTTTCCCCCCTAACTATGTCCAAGGTTCTCTTATGCATTATTTTTTGACAACAGAGGGATTCAGGGAGTGTACTTGGTGGTGGAGAGTCCCACAGTGGGGTCTTGTTCTTGGAGCTGGTTATATGCTACGGAACGTGTCTATCTGACCCATCAAGGTGCTTACAGCAGCTCTGGAACATGCTGTACATGTCAGGAGCTTCTGATTCAGGAGACAAAGCCATGCCTAGTTGAGTCCTGTGGAGGGAGAACAAGTGGAACTTCTGCCAGTCTCTCCAGACTCCTTGCTCTGTGGCATCCTTTGGGCACAATGCTCTTTCTTTAATTCTGCTACTAAATTAAGAATTTCTCCTGCAATAAACTCTAAATTAATAAGCGTGGCCATCTGGGCTCCAGTGAGTCTTCTTCAAAAAGTGAACCAGATTGACGGTCACTGTTAGTAAACACACAGTTGAAGCCTCCCTGAGGTCTTGGTCCCCCAGTCACCGAGTGTCCTTTCTGTAGGAAATCCTTTCTGTGAGTCTTTCAACAACTATTTTATGCACATTTAACCAAATTCGTCTACATGTTTTCCCCTCTATGACTTAAATAGAAGATGTTCTTGTCTGTCCTATTCCTTTTTTCACAAGAATTCTAATTTGCCTGAGACCTATTTAATAGGAAGTTACAAACCTATGTTTACAGAGAAACTAATGTTCTTAAATGTAATCATTCCTGGTTCCAGTTTTTGGTCATATGCCTGTAGAGCATGCATGTGCTTGAGATATGATGGTGAAATCCCAGAAAAGTCACATCACAATGTTTTGCTGAAGCAAACAAATGAAGTAAATAAATACGATAAACATAAATAAAATGAAAACCTCTTCCAAACTCCTGCGCCTGGGTGAGGAAATCATCCAACCCCAATCATGTTGGTGTGGAGAGGTCCCCTCCTTTCCTCAACTTAAATGAGACTTCCGGGGGATCCCAAGATGGAAACGAGGAGGGTCCACCCCACGTCCATGATGGTGGTCCCTGTGCTCTACACGTGTCACCAGTGACACTGGGATCTTATGCCCCTTAGCCCCTGTACTCAGCAGTCTCACAAATTCTCTTTGCCTTGGAGAAGAGGTTGGACGAGCCCATTGTTGTCACATTCAGAGCTGCAGGCTCGCCTACTCACCTACACGCATAATCAAGAGTGTTATGTGATAGAGTAGCATGGTCTTTTAATGTAAACCACTCTCTTGGGGAACACTATTAAAACTGCTGCTTGTCTCTCTCTACCTCTTAAAGGTCTGTTCACTTCACCTCTTCCAATCCTTGGAGTCCTCATTTTCCTTGGATAATCCATGCTAATGACCTACAGGGGGTCTGGAAACATGCCTCCTCCATTGCCCTGTCCTGCCAGCATGCTCCCAAGTCTCCAGAAGTGGTTTAATAACATTTCAGCTTAGGCTGTCCGGCTATTTCCATCACCACAAAGGAAACCAGTAAGAAGCCCTTTTTTCTATACCTCCTATTACGTTCACTTCCTGAGGTGGCAGAATAATCATAAACCTGGGATTGAGCTTTGGGTACCAGCCACATTCACACTGGGTCCCCCTTCTGCTGACTTTGTTATGAAGCTTTTAAAAGGTTCTGCATGGTTTGTTCAGCGCCTCTGGAACTGAAAAGCATTTTGAAAGAAGGACTCCTAGGCTCTCAGGTTTTCCTTTTCTTTGAGCACAGCACCCTTCTGCCCCAGCAACTTTGAGACTTCCAAGCCATCTTCACCCCCTCAAGAAACAACCAGAACAAAAACATTGCTCAGCAATTTCCTTCAGCTTTAGAAGAATTTGCTTGAAATGGTGAAAACATGGAATAATGAACCATGAGACTACGAAATATTTTTTTCCTATTTTTGACAAGAACTTTTAAACTTCATTTGATCACAGTATGACCACATTCTTTTAAATCAATTTTGACAGCCCATGATTGTAGTAGTTTGACTAATGTTCTTTCCAAAGATAAAATTTTGATCTAATATCTGGACCTTTTTGGACAGAAATCTTGCAGGCATGACTAAATTATGAAACTTGCCATATGAATCTTGGGAGATTATCTTAGATTATGCAATTACATGTATCCTTATAGAAGCCAGAGAGAGATTCTATCACACACAAAGAAGGAAATGTGAACCCTGGGCACAGAGGGGTTTGAAGACTTTGACCTTGATGGTCAGAATGATGTGGCTACAAGCTAAGGGAAGCAAAGCAGTCACAGAGCAGATTCCCCCACAGCCTCCAGACGGAGGTGACCTTGCTGCTACCTGAGTTCACCACCTTGAGGCTGATTTGGAACTCCATCCTCCCGACCTGTAAGAAACCAGAAAATTCTGTTGCTTGCAGCCAAGTTCACGGTTCCTTGCTACAGCATCCACAGTAAACTAATATAAAAACAACATGCCATTTTTTAAAAAAGGGATGCTTTAAAATGTGGTCATTGGAAGGGAGTAAAATATTACTGCTAGAGAAAAATCACAGTTTCCAACATTCTCGCTATTAGCTTTCATTATGTTATGTCATATTATATTATGTTAGTTTTTCATTATTACAGAGAAGCTTCCTCATATGAAGAGCTAAGATGTGGAGAGCTTCCCACATGCTGGGTCCTCTAGACATGGACCACATGGGTCACACATCATCCAGACTCAGTCCACATAGCAGGTAGCATGCCACTTGCTCTCAGGGGCCTCATATTTGAAAGAGGGAAAATATAAATATGTTGGTTGCCCTTGCCAAGAAGCTGTTGACGGCATTTCCTGAAGAGCATCTCAGGGAAGCTGTGTAAAAGCCCACATGGATATCCAGAGAGACTTTCTTTTCACAATGTTTTATAATTATATGAACTTACTTTGCCTTAAAGGTGTCTGATAGTCTAAGATTTCCGAAAATGTCATAATAAAGAAACCTCTTGAGCTCCTCGTCATTATTTCCAAGGATGTGTGTGTGTGTGTGTGTGTGTGTGAACGTGTTTTTATTCCATGGTATTAACCTCAAGAAGTTGAGAACAGGAGTCAAAGAACAAAATGAATAAGGAGATTTTATGTGCGTCGGACTAAAGGAAATATGAAAGGACGGTTTTAAAAGATTTGAATAAGATATAAACCAGATTCTCTATAGAAATAAAAATGTTGCAGATAAGTAGCTATTTCAGAGTTACTGCTATCTATATTTTAACACCACTGAAAATATTCAAGAATTTTTGACAAAGTACAAAATCATCTGAAAGGTTTAAACAAAAAATTAATGGATTTACTAACCTAGAACATTTTGTGAAAGCTTAATAATTGGGGATTTGTATGACTGGATAATAATAAGTATTAAAATGTTATTACAAAAAAATGTTTTTATGAATTGCTTAAACACCAGTGAAAACTATCGGTTTTGAGGAGAAAAGAACAATGGAACAGAAGAGAAAGCCCAAATTAATACAAGTGTAGATAGCCATTTAATCTATTCTCTTACGTAATGCAATCTGAAATTGATATAGTCTCAAAATGTCCTTTTAAGTGATTAAGAAATTGGCAAATCATTTAATAAAGAGTCCTTGAACAATTAACTGCCTGTGTTTTGGGAAAAATAAAGTTAAAAATATCTCTCACAAAACAGTCGTAGACAAAATACATGAAATGGTTACATTAACAACCCCACAAAAGAACTAGAAGGAAATACTGGGAAATATGTTTTTCAGGAAGGACGAGGTGTTTCTAAACCACAAGCAAAGGATGTGTTCTTTCACTGCTTCCCCTAGGACATAGGTCTTGGGCATTTATAAATCTGCCCTCTCTCCCAGCAAGCACAGACACCCCATGGTGCCTGTTACACACAAATGCCTATCTCAAAGCGGCTTTCCTCAGCCCTGACTCTCACACACCCGGCTGCTTACGCCTGGAGTCCAGCTGCCCAAGAGACAGCTCTAATTAATGCTGCCCAGCCACTCTCTCATCTCTGCATCCCACCAAACCCCACTTCTGTTCCAGACTTCTTTTCAATTGTCATCCATTTAGCAATTTTTCTTACTGGCTCCAACCTCACATAAAATCTTGTCAGATCTAGCCCCAAAATAGATCTCAAATCTGACCTTTTCTAACCACCATTTTTAATAATCCCCCAGGTTGGATTATTATCTCCCCTTCCCTGGTTATCCACAGCATCTCCTACTTGTTGGTCTCCTCTAATCCATCCAACCTACAGTGTGTTTTCCACGCTGTTGTCCTCCTGTTTAACATACTCCTCGTGGCTTCCAAATGCAACAGAATCCTGAGTAAATTCTTTGCTACAACCTGAAAATTCCTACTTGCTCCTGCCCAAACTCCCAAGGCTACTGTTATTTTACTTGTCAATTACACGTCAAAAAAAGTAGTTTAAGTAGGAAAGAGCAAATGGTGTGCATGAGGGGACGATTCGTGTGTGATGAAGACAGAGAGAAACAGGATCCAAGTCAGGCAGGGCTTGGAACAAAAGGACAGAGATCATTTTGTTATTACATGAAATGAGAAGAAAGTGGACAATTAAGTAGGAGAATAATGTGCTTGACGTCTGAGTTAAAGATTACTGTGGCTGCACTGTAGTGATGAAGGGAAAAATTAAAATGGCGCTCCCAGGCAGAGGCGGCTGCAGAAATCTAGGGCAGCGAAGATGGCTGGCGTCAGGATGGTGGAAGGGAAGTGGCTAAAAGCAGATGCGTCTGGTATTGCTTCGGAGGAATATTGTTTGGCAGGACGTGCTGGTCGGTTACTGGAACAGGGAGAAGAAACATCAAGAAATTATCTAGGGCCTCCCTGGTGGCGCAGTGGGTTAAACAACACACTATGAAGCAAACCGCAGACACTGTAGCACGAGTTAGATCCCTGCTGTCGTCCAGGGAGGGGACCCACATGGTGCAGCAGACCTCTCCTGCTGTGCCCGCTGCTCCCCTCAGCAGTGTACTTCTGTTGATCTGCCTGTTCTGCTCCCCGCTCTCTGTGGTGAATCCTCTCACCCCCCCACACACACCTCTGGCCTGTACCCCAGTGCTTGTGTGCATAAATAAATAAATCTTTAAAAAAAAATTATCTAATTATTTGCGGCTGGGCCTGGAGCCCAGGCGGGGAGTGTGCAGAGATCCGAGTGCAGAGGCTGCCAGCGTGAACGAGCAGGGACTTAACCGAGTAGGTCGCGCTGACTCGGTGAGGGGGAATCCACTGAAGCGCAAAAGGTTCCTGAAGACGCTGTTTTCTGTCTTCCTGCCTAGGCAGCCGCGAGGTCGCTCGCTCGGCTCACTCGCCTGTCACCCGCCCACGTGCGTGCTCCGAGGACCGAGCTTGGGCGGAGCGGGTTTCCAGCAGCCGCTCGGTGCCTCCAGCTGTGCTGCACGGGCCATCTCATGCCAGCCCTACAAAACCACCCAAGATGGACCCAGTTTTCAGATGATACTCAGGAGTCTCCCAGGGGCTGTGTAATTGGCCGGAAGTTGCCCAGCTTGAAGTGAGATGGACAAGATTACAACCCAGCTCTTCCGAAGTCATGCATTTTCTCCCCTGGGCCAAACCTTCATGCACTTCCCCTCTTCCTTCCATATCTCTTTCTTTAAAAAAAAAAAAGATTTTTCTTTTTTAAATATTTTTTTTTAACTGGGGTACAGGCCAGAGGCACGGGACTGAGAGGGTTCACCAGAGACAGAGAGGGGAGCAGAACAGGCAGACTGACTGAAACACACTGCTGAGGGGAGCAGCGGACCAGGCAGGAGAGGTCTGCTTCCCCTTAGGGTCCCCTCCCAGTGGGTGCAGATGCTTCACAGTGCAGTGCAGGGCTTAGCCCCCTGAGCCACCAGGGAGGCCCCTTCCTTCTACCCCTGTCAGGAGCGTTGACTCCTCAGGGGTCAGCGGAGAGAGAGAGAGAACTTTCTGTTGCTGATCGCTGGGTGCCTTGGGGTAAGCAGTGGTGCTCTTTTCCTCTAGAAAAGGGAAGGATAATCTTTCTTTTTTCTCACAGGAGTTTCAAGGTTGTAGCGATGCAACTCAATGTGTAGGTTGCCTTCCCTTGTCTCTTCTCTCTCCTGTGTTCTCAATGATAATCTGGCTTTTAGTTGATTGAGAAAAGTGAAGGAAGCAGAAGAAACCCCCACAGGCTTGAAGGACCACAGCTACCTGCTCAGTGACCTGGCATCAGCCTTCTCTTTGCCGTCTGCATTCGATGGAAGGTGTTGAATAGGAAATTGTGTGTGTGGATGTAAGATGTGTGTGTGGCATTGTATGTATATGCTGCACGTTTGTGTGGTGAGGTATGTGTGGGCATGCAGGATATAAGTATGTTGTGTGGTGGGGAATGCGGTGTGTGTGATATGCTGTGCATGGACATTGCATGCTTAGTGTGCTATGTTGCATGCATGATGTCTGTATGTTCTCAAGGTGTGACACATGCTGTGTGTGTGTGTGTGATGTGGTGGTTGTTGTCTGTGTGATGGGGTGGGGTGTGCGGAGGGGGAAGGAGACGTTGATCACAAAATCAGTTGCCCAGCTACAAGCAGTATGTATGGATTTGTATTTACCAGTTGAGCTTTGGCTGGGAGTAGTAAGATGGATAATAAGGAAAAGAGACAGTTATGGATCCATGGGACAGAGTGGAGGTATAGCATATGAATATGGGGGCCCTAGGAATGATGGCATTTCTGGAGTTGGAGCCAATGACAGGGAGAGGAATAGAGAAAGCCATCTTAGGTGAACAGATTGTTTTAAGGTGTGAAGTTGCCCAGTTGGGCAAATACCACTGGGTTCAGCGATTTTAAAGAGAGTGAAGGCATTGTTTGAAAATGGCCATTTGCAGCAGAGAGAAAATATGGGAAGACAAAGGCTGTATTTTCTTTGCTTAGGGGTGAGAGCTCAGATGGTGGCAACTTCTGTGAGAGATAAAGGAATATAGCCCTAGTATGTAAAGAAGTTCATAGCATAGCAAGATGAACGCTTTCATGTAGAAACAGAGATGAAGTAAGATATGAAGATATGACATAAACGCCAAAGTCTTTACAAGGTTTCAGGTTTTAGTGATGTTTTAATTTCAGATATATGGATGGACGAGAGATAGATGATAGAAATATAGTGTAGCTATGTGGGGTTTCCCAAGTCTCCGAATAATAGCATACACTACGTTTTAACTAGAAGCCAGCCCATAGACTGTTTACATAGTCTCTGAGGCTGTATATTAAAGCCTCCCTGTATCTTAGGCAAACACAAACTGTCCGCAGATACGTCAGTTGCAGTGTGCTGCAGTGCCCAAGTTCGAGGTATTTCCAGATACCCACTTTCCTGGCCTGTTTCCTCCATTATTTTTGTCTGAAACTGACTTAGTACAATTAAATGTTGAGACCCTCTGTGACGTCATGAAGAGTGGCAAGAGGACCACTGTCCTTGCGAGCACGGCCCAGGGGGCTTTCAGTGATAAGACACCACAGCCACCACCAGGCTCGCTCAGGCTGCTACCCCTAGTCACACCTTCCGATCTCCGTTGACTACAGGCATTTTGGTATGTTGCCCTTCTTCATCTTGCCTCCATAATCACTATTAGGTAAAACACATTAAAAGTTTAATTGAGTGTTAATATTAATTAACAAACACCAAAAAAACTGGTTCCTGCATTTTAAGCTGAAGGACATATTGATTCAGCAATTAAGCCAACCACTAAATAGAGATGCTAAGTTAATATGTGCCATGAATATGCAGGGGTTTATGATTAAAATAAATCATCAAGCTAGTTGAAAAGTATCCACTTTCATTAGCACATACATTAAAATGGAATACTGACTCTAGTTTAAGTTCATGAACTTAAACAACAATGCAAATATTTCACTGCATAATTTAGGAGATGAGGGTAATCAAGATTGTCACCTACCGGTGAGAGGAACATATCCTCTCTCCTTTTAACCTTCACTTATTCTAAAAATATTGTGCAATTTGAGAACTGAAAGGCACAAACTTGTTGATGAGGTGTGGCCAGGGGGAGAATTTAACATTTAAATGGTGCTCTCATTCTCCACTGGTGATCTCCAGGAAGAGTCTTTTCAAATATTACTTCAAAAATGCAGTGTTTGAAACTTTTATCTACTTCAAATTTGCTTCTCTGCCTAAAAATGATTTTTGTGAAAGAATGAGAATGTCATCATATGCCTGAAAGGAGTCTAATCTGTAAAAAAAGTGCTATCGGAAAACCAGTAGCCCCTTCTCTGTAGATGGGGTGTGCCTTGCTGATTTCTGCACAGCTAATTGAGGAAATCTACGTCCTTCCTCGCCAAAGTGACAGTGGTCCTTCATCTAGTCCATAACAAGCAGGGTAGGCCTTTTCCCCCACTTGGTAATGAGAAATGGCTTGGCCACCATGACACTGGAAATTAGACATTGTTGAATGAAGACTGCAGTGATGTGTATAGAATGACCGTTTGGCCAAGGGCAGACCTCATGGCTGATGGTGGTCCCCCAGTGCAGCATGATGTCGTGGGCTCCTCCGTCGAGTGGGTGTAAATGCACTCAGTGACATCCACACAACACAGCACAATCGTCTCAGGAGACATTTCTCAGATCATATCCCTATCATTATGTGGCCGTAATTATACAGAATTAGCAAAGGCTAAGACCAGTGGGGACTCTCTCTACCCAGAAAAGCAAGCACATGTCTTCCTGAGCCAGGAAAACCAACCCAGAAAAGGACAAGAAAGCTGGTGACTCCCAGGGAAAAAGTTGTTTAACCCCAGGAACACTGAAGAGAATTCATGGCGTGTCTCTACCAGACTGGCAGGAACAGACAACAGCAGTCACTTGCAGATGGCTTCCGAGGGGGAAAATTGGTGATCATAACCAGACCAAGTTAGGAAAGTGGGAGCTCACTGATTGTGGGGGGTTGGGGGGCTAAGGGGAAAGGGAAGGTGCTGTCTGTAGAGAAAAGGCAGGACGGGCTGAGAATCCCTGCGCTTTTCACAAACTCCTTAACGAGTTTGATAGCGGTCGTAGGTGGCAGCCCCTGTCCACCAAGCCTCAGGCATGTGTTGTTTGCACGTATCACAAAATGGTTATAGGTAGAAGGAATGGGCCAAAGAAATTTCTGGTAAGGACTTTGTAGACATCACACTACTTCTGTTGCCCATCCATTGAATGGGATCATCTGGGAGGAGTGTGTTCTTAGCGCTCTGCAGCGGGTGAAGACCTAACTGGGCAAGACTTGTCCAAGTTGTAAATCTACCTTCTGTCCAGCAGATGGGGGAAGTTTACTCCCAGTCTAGTGGATTAGCAAACACAGAGGGTTAAGACTTTCCACTCCAACACAGATCTTAAAATCCTTTCAGAAAGGTGGCTAAATTGACTTAGCCTGCATCCTTGTCCCTGTTCTGGCAGTAGTATGGGGATAAGAATCTATTTCTGTTTGCTCATCTTGTCCATCCCATTTTTCATTACAAATGCACACATAGACTTAAGTCATCCTGTGTGACCAGTGGAGGGAAGGGAATCCCTGAAGAATAAATTATAGTAACTTTCTCATCAGCTTTGGCAAATAAGATTTATTTTAATTAGAAAAGTAATTTCTGGTAAGGACTTCATACACATCACACTACATCTGTTGCCCATCCATTGAAATGGGATCATCTGGGAGGAGTGTGTTCTTAGCGCTCTGCAGTAGGTTAAGACCTAACTGGGCAAGACTTGTCCAATACCATATTGTCTAGCACATACTTTTCATAAATTAATGCAAATTTTAATAAAAATTAGTAAATGATGATTTTTCAAACTAGAAATATCAATTAACACAGTTTGTTGATGAAAAATTAATACAGACTGATAAGAAAATTATTTGACTTTTTTTTGGTTTCCATACATTTTCTTTGTTTATCATGGCTATTGTTAAACCATGCAACCAACTGAAGTTTAACACACTGATCTGGCAGGTGCTTCTTCTATTCTGCAGGATACTCTGAAAATAAGCTCATCAACAGATGCATAGAGTTTTCTCCATACTGAACAGAGTGAATGCAAGTGACTTTCAGTGATGATATAGCTATTTATAGGAAATAAATGAAATATTTATGCTCTGTTGGTATGCATCAGGTCACAGAGTATGAACATTTGAAATGGTAATAGATTAAAAAGTCAAGAAGGCTCGCTTTTCATATCTTTTAACGTCTTGCTTATTGAGAACCCATAAGCCAGGTATTAAATACCTAAAACTAGACATCAGAAATATTCTAAACAGCAGGAGATGTCTGATTCTTCTTTATTACTAAAGGCAGCACAGTTTAAATAATTCTGGAATGCCAACAGACACTGATGCTAAATTTAAGCTCTGGGTAAAGCCCTTTGTCTATCTTTAAATGAATCTTTTAGCACCTTTCCGACAGTTTCTTTTATTAAGTATGAAAAAAGGGGATAAAGGAAGAAGATGAAGCTGTGAGGGCCCAGAGGTCAGGACCACCTGGGGAGGCTGACTCATGGGACCCAGAGCTGCACAGAAGATGCAGGAGACATCAGCCAGGGAGGCTGAAACACCAGAAGCCCTGACAGCTTCTTTCATCACTTCTTATGGGCCGAATATACTAGGTAACAGAGGGAAAAAAAGCCTAGGAAATATGTCTCCAGAAGGTACAATAAAAAAACACGAAGGTCAGGGAGTAACTGCAGATGAAGAGAAAGATGACTGACATGATACACACAACAAATAGGAATTTTGTTACATCTCCCTCCATGTAGGATCCAAAGGCTGAAGGAGTCATATGATATTTACAGCTCATTTATTTTCACTAAGACCCAGGGAAAGAATCACTGGCATATATGGGGGTAGTCACTGTGCAGTTACTCATTTAGTTAAACTTGGATAGATATATTATTTTGACTTAAAAATGTTACTTAGATTTTGGCCACACTTTTTAGTTGCTGTTCAAGCACAGTGATTGAGGCCATTATTATGCTAACTAATGCTAACTCAGCTTGTGTTTTGGATTAAAAACAGCACTGTTTATTATCCAATTTATTGTTTTCATAAATAACTTTTAATTTGTAGACATATCCTTGTAGTGCATTGTGAAGGTCAATCTGTAAGTCAGAGAGTCACAACTTCTCCATAATATAAGGAATTAGACATTGACTATTTCAAAATCATTTCTTAAAAATTAAGACTTGAAGAATAAAATAGCAGAGCCTCTACTTAATAAAATTACCATTTATTTGTAAGTTGGTTTGGGTGTCTGTTGTTAAGCCAACAATGATGGGTTTTAGACACGTGGTGTAAATAAGAAGAATTTTAGAAATAAATGAGAGGATAAAAATCATTCTTCATTGTGTTGCAAGGCTGAAATAATGTAATAAGTAACGTGAGTGTCTCTGGCCAGGGCAAGTGTTAACTTCCTTCCACTGCTTTTCAACCTCCTTTAACCATATGAACTATAATGGATCCTATAAACATCTCATAATTCTCTTCATGTCTGAGAAAATTGGTCCCACAAAATACCCATGCGAAGTTTCCAGAATTTGGAATATACTCTATTACAGGGCAAAAGGGACTTTGCACAGGTAAAGAAAGTTACAGATCTTAAAATAGGTGTCTTGAATTATGCAGATGGACCTGCCTAATCACATGTGCCTTACAAGTAGAGAAATTTGTCTTGTGGAGTTGGAGAAAGATAACAGAGGAAATCGCTGAGAGGGCGGAAGAGCAAGAGGAACTCCACATGACCACAGTGATGGTCAATGATTCTGAGAGCTGAAGTCCACTTGCAAGGGTAAGATAAGAACTCGTAGTGACTTGTGGTACACTCAGGAGACAATATGGCTGCCCCTGGGTGCAAAGACGGTGCCCTGACAGCCCGCTGCCATCAGCGCTGTGGTCACAAAGAAGAAAACTTCAACAGTCTGAATGATATGGGAAATGAGTTTCCAGGTACCTCAAGTAGGAAGCGCATTCCACACTCCAGCTGAATTTCCTGCTACGCCTCTGCTTCCGCCATTTTCCCTGAGCTCCCTGACCTTGTTTCTGAACCCACCATGGCACTTCCCACCTTGACAAATCCCCCTTCTTGTGAATTTCACCTTCGCCATCCTTGGCTTGATTCTTCCAACCCCCCAGATGTCCTTCCTGTCTCTGATTTAGTTATACTGCTGACGTTTTCTCTCATCTTTTATTTTAAATGTGAGTGTCTCCACAGACTCAGTGCTAACCACATTTCTCACCTTCTCCATGGTCTCTTGAGAATTGAGCTCTCCTTTAACAATATTACTTTGATAAAACTGAGAACTCCATATGCCAACAAGACTAAGTTGTCAGCCTGGAAAATATATGGTTGATTGTTTTGGAAAATTCGCACAAATCAATTTATTGGCGACAAGTACAGTTCACCTGTGCAAACAACTTGCTTATGAACATGATAAATTTATTGAGAATCATTTCCAGCTGCTCAGTTCTTTGTACCCAAGTCTAAACTATTTTAAACTTTACTCATTTCTGTTCATTTTTTTTCTGACTCAAAAGATGTCTTAAACCACTAAAGCTTAACATTTGAATTTTTAAAGATATTGTTAGAGCAATTAGCCAGAGAAATCAGGCAGGAGAGAGAGAGAGGGGTGGGGGGTGGGGGAGTGAGAGAGAGAGAGTGAGAGAGAGAGAGAGATAGATTTGTTGCACCAGTGGGCTCAATGGGATAGCTCCCCAAAGTCTGAGCCCAAAAAGCAAAAATGTCAGGTAGCCATTTTTGTGGGAGCTTGTCACCCCATCCATCATGGACTTTCCTTACTGTTTGTGAAGGGGGTCAAGGTGGCTGTGGCTACTACTGTTGGCAAGAGGCAGACCATAGCAACTCTCCACTTCAGCAAGCAGCGGACTCCAAGCATCAGACTCCAGGCAGCAGACTTAGCAACTTCCCGCTTCAGTAGTCCACTTCTACCTTCTCAACTTGCTGCTGAAATTTAATCAAGGTGATGTATTCTTTCTATAATAAATTCAAACTGTGCTTCATTAACAGGTGGTCAGTGGCTCTTTTTAGGAGTTGACTACTCTCTCCTGACTTTTGTCTACACATCATTTAATCTTCTGCCAATATTCTGGCTTCCAAATATTCATAGGAGTTTTTTCTGTCCCCCAAATCATCTCTACTTGCCCTTTTATTTCCATTTCCACCAATATAGCCTTTGAACAAACCTTTCTCACCTCTCACCTGAATCACTGCACAATCTTTTGTACTCATTCAATCTATTCAACTCTTTAAACTTTGAAACTCTTCCAACTTGATCAACAATTAAAATAATATGATCCCAGGAATGAGAACTAATTGTCTTTAGTTCAACAATTCAGTTTCTACTGTGAAGGATTTTTGTACTCACTAAATATAAGTAAATTAAACATATTAAAAAATTTAATATATATGATCTTATTTCTAATATAAGTATTTATCTACACATCTAAATCTATTCTAATATCCAGGGTGTATCTATGCATACAGATTGAATGATGTTACTTAGTGGTAGTTTATTCACAACAGTAGAATGTTTACTTAAATTAACTTACCAGTTTTTTGTACATCTGATTCTACATTGAATTTTTATAATCTTTTAAAAAGTAAAGTTCATGTCTAAAAATTAGCGTAAAATGACACCATTGTATATTATCCTATCAAGAAGACTAAAATAATTTATCAAATGAAAATATAAGCAGAATATAGTTGTTTTTTACTGTAATAAATCAGTGAAGATAACATAACCATTTTAATGACATAACCATCTCAAACCCTAAAGTTGGCCATTCATATTCAGTTTATATATATAGATACTCTTTGTTTTCAGCATTCCAAAAGTTGTTCTTTTTGGAATTTTAAATTGATTATACTTTATTCATTAAAAAATTTTTTCCAGAAGACTTTTCTCCTTCACTTTCACTGGGTGGTCACGCTCCGTGTAGACATTAATTTTCACATTAGAACCCCACCTGGCTTCCTCACTTACATCTTGAATGTCTTCTTGCACATATCTCATCTCTTCTTTTCTTGGTATATTATCTTTTATTGGAACTAACTTCCTTATGAAATGGAAGGGAATTTGTCTATTCACTTGCAGATCAGATGATATACCTTTGAGTTTTGAATCTTGACATCTGATGCATATTTTACACACATGTAGATTGTGAGAAATGGTTTTCTTTGGGAATTGTAAAAGAAATTGTTAGATCCCTTCTAGCATCCAATATTGTAGACAGTAAGCCCAATGACTGGTTTTTGACTTATTTGTGACAATTAAACTGTCCTGAATCCTAGAAACTTATAATATTGTCACTTTACCCCTTGATTTAATTAACAATTGAAATACTATATCCAGGCAATAATCCACTGAAAGGATTATGATTCAAAAATACCATGGGGAAAAAATCAAAAGAAGCATAAACATATGGAAGACTTATTTTCTTGAATAGGCAACCTACTAAATAATGAATCAATCAAGAAACATTGGATCTCCTTCCTCTGGCAGATGAAAGTGCATTGAGGATGAGGAGTTGTCTTTCAAGCATGAGCTTCTCACAAAGCTTGAGCTAGCACTGGCCTTAACCCAGCTTAATCATTTCATCAATGATGCCCTGGGCATTTGGAAAAGTTATTGGAATGTTCTAGATTAAAATGGGTTAAAATCAGCTAAAGAATTAAATCAGAACTGTACAACAGAGAGGTCAAGTGGGGTCACATAGGCTATTTTAAATGTTCTACTAGTGACATCAAAATAGCAAAAGTAAACTGGTGAAATTACCTTTATTAATATTTTAATTAAACAATTACACATTTAAAAATAATTATCACTTCATTCAATCCACATGAAAGCAAAATTATTAGTGAAATAGTAACTTTTGTTGTATTTATGTTAAATATTTGAAGCTTATGGTCTATTTTATGCTCACAGCACATCTCAATTCATGCCAACCACATTTAACGTCTTTGGTAGTCACATAGGTTGGTCAGTAGAGAACTAGATAAACAGTTGTCATCGAAAATTGACAACGACAAATTCCATAAACTCTCCATGTTACTTTTAGACTATATATATAAAATGTCTCCTCCGAACTTTGTATTTAAAGCAACCTCAAAACACAAGAAAGGATGAAAATGAAAGAACAGGAAGAGGGGGAAGGGGAGGAGAAGAGGGGTTGGTAGAAGAAGAAGAGAAGGGGGAAGCTTTGCCTGGTTCTCTGCAAAGATTTAGGTTTATCTGCTTCTGGTCCTTGGTGCTTTTCTTGCAAACTCCTGGTAGACATTATTTACACTATTGGCTTAAATAAAACCTGCAGAGCTATGAACATAACACCTAGAAGAAAACAGATGAAGATTTTGTTGAATTTACTTGTATTAGTTATCAGTTACCAGGAATGGTAGATATGGCACTCAAGAGCATTTGTGTTTTGCTGTGACAGATGGGTGCTGGGTACGATGGGTCTAGGGAGCTCTTACTCTTCCATAGGTCTGACTGCTATGTCCACAGTCTAATCTGCTCTAAAGTGAACCCTGGTAACTAAGCTTATATCAATATTGAACTCGAATCCTTATCAAGTGACCAGAGAACCCCTCCTTAAGCAGTTTTCACACTGTGGACCTAGACCAACCCCATCAACAGCTCTGGCAAACTTGCCAGAAAGCACTTAAGACCTGCAGAACCACACTTTTAGAGGCAAGAGGCAGCAATCTGTGAGTGGCCAGCCTCCAGGTAACCCCTATGCCTGCTTCACCTTTGACAATTGCATCTTGGAGCTCAGTGTCAACTCAGTTTTCATTTGTTCAAAAACAGCAGTTATGATTTTTGGTTATTTGGAAAATAGCAATGTGTACTATGTGATAAATTTTCTTTGGGTCTTAGAATTAGTGAAATTTTTTTGGTCCTTGACAATAACTAGTATATTTCTCATGATGAGATTTTCTCATGATTAAATGTTTTTATTTAAGTGGCTAATAATCTTAGAATTAAATGGAAAGTTTGGTAACTAATAGCTCCACTCAGAGTGGAAGGATAAATGATTAAACTCAGCTTTTAGGTAAGTATTAACTTTGCATGTGTAGTAAAAGTTAACGAAAACTTGTAAGAACTTCAAACATTTCCCCATCTTTTTTTGGATTCTGTAGTTTACTCACTATATTGAAGTTTAAATATTGGTCTGATGAAAAACAAGAACAAAAATCTTTTAAAAATTTTTTATTTATATATTTTACATCGTTGTTCATTTTTGTATGGTGTTTGAGTTCTCCTCTCAGTGATTGTCCCCATAAAATTACCACCACCAAGACGCCTGTGAACTGCCACCATAGATTCTTGTGCTCCTCCCTCCCTTTTTGATCCCTTTCTCTTCCCCTCCCCTTCTGAATGTCTCCAATTTATATTTTGTCGGCTAGTTGTTGTTGTTGTTGTTGTTGTTTTTCTGGTCCCATGTATGGTTTCCCCATGTTCCTCTTTTAAATGAAACCATCCAGTGTTTTTCTTTGATCTTATGACTTATTTCACTGAGTGTAATCCTTTCAGTTCCATCCATGTTGTAAATGGCATACGTTCATCTTTTTGATTGTTGAGTAGTATTCTATTGTGTATATATACCACATCTTCTTGATCCAGTCATCTGATTTGGGACATCTAGGTTGTTTTAGTATTTTAGCTATTGTAAATATTGCTGCAATGAACATAGGAGCACAGGTTTCCTTTTGAATTGATGTTTTTGTGTTCTTTGGGTAGATTCCTAGGAGTGGAATTGCTGGGTCATATGATAGAGTCACATTTAGTAATTTGAGAAAACTGCACACAGATATCCATAGTGGTTGGGCCAGCTGCATTCCCACCAGCAATGTAAAAGTGTTCCTTTTCTCCACATCATTGTCAGCACTTGTTGTTTTTAGATATTTTAATGTGGGTGATTCTTACTGTGTGAGGCGATATCTCATTGTGATTTTGGTTTGCATTTCCCTGATTATACAAAACAATAATCTTTTGAATTAACCTGATTTAAAAGACTAAGAACCGGGTCTCCCTGGTGGCACAGCGGGTTGAGCGCCACACTGTGAGGCATCTGCAGCACAGCAAAGCAAGTTCGATCCCCAGCCAAGGAGGGGACCCACATGGCACAGCAGACCTTTCCTACCTCGCCTGCTGCTCCCCTCAGCAGTGTATTTCAGTCGATCTGCCTGTTCTGCTCCCTGCTCTGTCCTGGTGAATCTTCTCACCTCCTGCGCCTCTGGCTTGTGCCCCTTGTATGCATAAATTTAAAAAATTCTTAAAAAAAAAAAAACAAAGACTAAGCACTAAGACAGGCACTATGCTTATTTTCCATTGTGTTAGATTATAATTTATATTGTGCTTATAAAAATGCATAATTTTAATAGGCAAAATGGAATCTGTGTGTGATTATTTATTTTAAAATGTGGCTATAAAGCAACCAAGCACAATAGCCAATATATTAAGCCAAAACTATGAAAGCTTCACAGTTTGTCCAGGGCTATCAGAATGATTGATGATGATTAAAATATAAAAATAGGGCACAGCTAAACAGACTGTTCTCTTGAATTCTGTATTTCTCCAAGTTTTATAAGCCAAAGTTAGTAATTGGCAGCCAAAGTAAATAAATTTAATAGCAAGATGCAAGGACATAACCAAATGTCTCTTTTCTCATTGTATTTATCAGTATCATCTGTTAAAATCATTTTGAAACAGTGGTATAGCCAAAAGTGACTGGAATTCACAGCACATCTTAGTCAGTCTTTTTATTGAACCAATAGGGAAAGACTTGAGAAAGATTATCCTTTATTTCCAGCAGTGCCTAAAAGGTATTGTGGTCTCTAGGTAAATGTTAATCTGGGCTTCCTTCCCCCACACCAGTACAAGGACTTGAGAGTTGAGGGATTGTATGAAAAAGGTAGTATAAAGAGAATGGAGGACAGTAGTGAATCTATGAAATCTGATCGGACATTTAATTTTCTCCTTTCAAACAATAAAGAGCAGCACCAGTAAACAACATCAATGATTGATGAGCATGTCAGTGCCACTTCATGTATTTTCTCTTGATAGAATGTTTAATGCTCTATACCAGCATTTGGTCTCTGGAAACTTTTGAAGATCTGGCTTCTGTGCAGTTTCTACAGGGAGGCTACTGATCAAAGATCTGCCATGAACCTGTGTTCTGTGTCTGGCTCTCCTGTCAAGTGCTCATTTTCCATTGTATTCTAGGCCTGAGAGCCACATTTCTGCGTTCTGAGTTGTATTGTGACACCAGGAACATAACCATCCAACACGCCCATGAAAAATGTTTATGGATAGTCCACACCTAGAAGGGTCTCCTAATAATGCATACAATTCAACAGAAGCTGACTTAATTATGAGTACTGTCAGGAAATAAATTATAACCAAGTAGCTCTCTCGAGAAAACCATAATGAGAACATAAAATCTGCTAAGACCTGGCCACAGAATCTCGGCATTTTTTTTCTGGAAGACTGAGGATGCTAAGCATATGCATTTGATGAACCATTGATACATTGGTCCTAAATACAAATTTTTTTTCTAATACATATATTTGTATGAAGAACACATTGGAGAAGTAAATCCTGTGATTTGTGAAAACACAGATGGAGTTGGAGGACATGATGTTAAGTGAAACAAGTCAGATACATACAAATACTGCATGATACCACCTATGAGGTCTAAAACACATAGAATAAGAAGGTAGAATAGAGTCATTACGGGTTGGAGGTAAAGGGTGCAAAGCTTCACTTATTTGAGATGAGCAAGTTCTGCAGATCTGCTATGCAACTTAGGGATTATCACTAAGAATGCTATACTGGATACATCAAAATTTGCTGAGAAATTTTATATTAAGAACTATTGCTATACATGAAAATGGTTTTAAAAATAAAATGCATGTGGTGGGAATACATTTGGAGGTGATGGATTTGTTTATGGCAGAGACTGTGGATGACTTAAAATATATATACTTATCTCCAAAACCATCAAGTTAAAAGCATTAAATAGCTGTAGCTATTTGATGTCAATTACACCTCAATGAAATGTTTTTTAAGCATCTGAAATTAAGTCTGTAAGCTAGCTTGCAAACTAGATTCTTCTCTGCCTATCGTCCCACCCTGTCACCCCAAATACGTTCAGGTGTCATAGACATAGATGAGTATTAATACAATGCTTTCTGTTGCTTATTGAAACAATCGTAATTAGAGATCTTAGTTCCAGAATCCTGAGTCTTTGTGTGTTTTTGGTCTGTTCTATTTAACCTTTAATTCCCCCAGTTCAAGCTAATCTCCAAGACGTGAATGTCACCCACATACCTTAAACTTTGTTATGAGGACTGAACTTACAGATTTCACTCAAAGCAATATCTGCCATTTCTGTCTATGACTCCAGCCGCTCTCGTTTCTAGTTAAGGCTCTGGGGACAAACTCCTATCAGAAACTCTATCCAATTTGTTGATTTTTAAGAGATATTTTTGCTAGAAGACTGACACCTGCCATTTTAAAGAAGCACTCAATGACAATACAATTAGCATGTATTTAAAAAATAGACTAATTTGGGACTCCCTGGTGGTCTAGGGGCTGAATCCCAGCACTATCACTGTTACATTGTGAGTTCGAACCCTGGCCAGGGAGCTGACCACATATGGCGCAGCAGACCTCTCCTGTCTCCCCGCTGCTCCCCTCAGCAGTGTATTTCAGTCGATTTGCCTGTTCTGCTCCCCACTCTGTCTCTGGTGAATCTGCTAACTGTTCACCACCTCTGGCCTATACCCCAGTTCTTCTACACCAAAAATAAAAAATAATTATAAAAATATTATATATTATTTTAAAATATTTTAAAAATTTATTATAAAAATAAAAATATAATGTAATAATTATAAAAAATAGAGACTAATAAAAATAAAAATAAACTAATTTGAGTCCAACAAGATAAAATAAAAAAGTAAATTGCATTGCTGATATTACCCATGAATTTAAAGAATCTGGTAAAAAGTGCACATATATGTGTATATCTCTATTTATCTCTATTTCTACATATATATATATATATAATTTTCACTGCATCTTTGTAAGACATTAAAATCTCAGGACTCTCAATGAGAAATGTTCCTGGACAATACAGTTCCCTAAATTCCAGGCACTTTTGTGGCCTCTGCACCCCTACAAACATGTCAAGTAATTCCCACACCAAAGCTGCACGTGCTTCTTTGGTTTCACAATAAGGAAGATTGGATGAAGGAAGCCAGTCAGATTTCTCGGGGTTCAAAACTAGCCATGCCCCAACTTCAGTGGTTAAAAAACAAGAAGGGGGCCTCCCTGGTGATTCACGGGATTGAGTGCTGCACTGTGAAGCATCTGCAGCCACTGCAGCACCAGTTCGATCCCTGCTGCCGGCCAGGGAGGGGACCCACATGGCTCAGCAGACCTCTCCTGCCTCGCCAGCTGCTCCCCTCAGCAGAGTACTTCAATCAATCTGCTGGTTCTGCTCCCCACTCTGTCTCTGGTGAGTACTCTCACCCCCCAAATCCTCGCCCTGAAACTGGCCTATACCCCAGTTTTTGTATACATAAATAAATAAATATTTTTAAAAAATCTTTAAAAAAAACAAGCAAACAAGTAGGATGGGCAAGTATCGTGTTCCTGGGGCTCCTACTTAATATTACATGGGTCAAAATGCTGATAAGCACTTTACAGTCTAGATAGCAGTTACTCACCTTCCTGCAATGTACATGGTTCAATAAGCTTGTAGAAGTTAGCAACATAGAGAATTTCAAAAACGAGTCAAAATATACATGAAAACAAGGAAAAACACATCAAAAAGCCATCCTTTTTATTACATTTTTTAGACAGCACAATTGTTCTCAAAACTTCAGAACTGTCTTAGTAATCTGCACTATCCTTTAAAAAAATCTGTTCTTTACTCTTTGACATACGGTTGAAATGCATAAATATGTACAATTTGCTTGCAGCAAGTTTTAAGTAAAAGATTTTTGACAAAGATAATATCATTTAGGGTTGGAAATAAAGAACATTTTTGAGAATAAGCAGCCTTTCTAATAGGATTTATTAAAATATCTAGGTCACAAAGTATGCTCATCACAACAGGATATATAATTTTAAAAATAATGATGCAAATTAAATATTTGTATGAAATAAAAAATGATAAGGGATACAAAATCGTAATTATAAGGCAAGTTATTAAAATTCTTAACCATCACTTATTAAAATGGAGAAATTCATACTATAATATTAAGCAAAAATGTAAGAATATAAGTATATTTATTTAGTCCTAATTAGATATTTTTTTAAGATTTATTTATTTATGTACACAAGAGCTGGGGTACAGGCCAAAGGTGCAGGAGGTGAGAGGGGTCACTAGAGACAGAGTGGGGAGCAGAACAGGCAGATCAACTGAAACACACTGCTGAGGGGAGCAACGGGCCAGACGGGAGAGGTCTGCTGCGCCATGTGGGTCCCTTCCCTGGTCAGGCATTGAACTTGTGCTGCTTTGGCTGGCTGAGGGTGCTTCAGAGTGCTGAGACTTAACCCTTGTGCCACCAGGGAGGCCCCATAATTAAATGTTAACTGAATGAAAATTCATCAAAATGTTAAGCCTAGAAACACTGGATTTCAATGTTGTGGATGCTTCAAACCTATTTTATTCTGAAAACTGCCGTCCTGTGCACCAACAGGATATCGCGTTGCACCTTGCAAGTGGGACCACCCACGTCAATGTGACTGTGTTATTTGGTCCAAGGAATGAGAGAACTGTAACCAACAATTGACTGCAGGGTTTGCTTCAGAAATTCCTGTAACGCTGTCTGAGACCATAATCTGTGCCCCTGAGCAAACAGTCCAGTTACCAAAGCATAGTTTACTTCTGAGGACTCATTCCCAAACCCTCCCCTCCCAATCCTCAACCATTACATCTCACACTTTTGACAGTTCAGGTTCCCTTCTTAACAGTCATGTCCTAATCTTCCTAAGACAAGATGTCTAGACCCTAAAATACCCTATCTGACTTCCCCTCTGCTAAGAATAAATAGCTTTGATAAATAGTGAAGGGGGCCTCCCTGGTGGTGCAGGGGTAAAAATCTCAGTGCTATCAAGCTATTGCCAGCCACTGTGGCATAACTTCAATCCCTGACCAGGGAGTTGACCCACACGGCACAAGCAGACCTCTCCTGTCTCACCCACTGTGCCCCTCAGCAGTGTATTTCTGTGGATGCACCTGTTCTGCCCTCCATTCTATCTCTGGTGAGTCCTCTCATCCTCCTGCCTCTGGCCTACTCCTCAGTTCTTGTATGCATAAATAAATCTTTAATAAATAGTCTAATAGCCTTCCTTTACTGAAACATATGATATTTCAAAAAATCAACAACTGACACCCTTCGTTACCTTATTATATTAAAGATCTATGTCTTACTGAGCAAGGTTTTACTTTTCTGGGCTAGATATCAAAGAACCACTATCTCACTTAGAAGACTAATGACTTAAACTATGTAAATCTTATAAACCTAGGGATCTGGTGAAGCTAAAAGCATCCCAAGCACCATTCTCAGTTCTTTGCACATAGTAAGTCATCAAACCCTCACAGCCACAGATGGACTAGAACTATTACTATTACTGCCATCTTGCCCAAACACCCACAACTGGTGTTCAGCATAATTTGGCCATGGCCCAGTGGTCTGGTCCTGGAGATGCATGATGCTTCTCATGTACAAACCATATCTTTCTAGAAAGAACCAAGGCAAAGAAATTTGAGGTGGGCTCAGAGGACTGGTGGTGTTGGACTGAAAGACACCGTTGTGTTTAGATAATCCTCAGAGGGTCCAGAGGGGAAAGATTGCCACTAAACTTTCTTTTCCTGTCTCCTGCAGCTGAGACCTTCTCTCATTGCATGATTTTAGTCTTCAGATTTACTCTGCTAAACACTGTATCTGAAGTTCATTTTAATCTAAATGATCTTGTTCAACATGGAAGACCTCCAGGTGGAGTTAGAGAGGGTCTATCCCAATCCTGGGGGTGGCACTTCCACTGGAGTAGGATGCTCTGCTGTGGACACTGCACAACACCTGATAAAGTCAACAGCATGTTGGGCAAGGTCATAGGCATACTGTACAGGAGGCATCTTCTTGTGTTACTTGGGGACCATGTGAAGCCTACACACACGTACCTCTTTTGTCAAGCTGGAGCGTATAAACAATTGAGTCTATGGAGTGAAGTTGTGGGCTTGAGTTAGGAGTGTAAACCATGCCCTGTGCTCTTTATAAAGTGCTAGACCAGACTTAATTAGTCAACAGGAAAAGTGAATGGCCTTTCTAACCCAGATCACAAGTATCCAACTTTCAGACAGAAATGTTATTTATACTTAAAGGTTTTCCCAATCTCTGAAAGTGCAATGATCATATTTGATATAATCGGGGGGGCCTGAGAATTTTTTTCTATACAAACTAATGACAAGAATATTTCCAGACCACAAAAATAATCTATCCCATCATAGCAGAAAGCAATGTTTTTCTTTTCTTTCTCGTTTTGGATCTGCCAATCTTCCTTATTAACTTATTTTTATTAATATAAAGTTGGTTTACATTATTGAAATCTGTATGTTGGCATTAAGAATATGGTAAGCAAATTAAAGTAAATAATTTGCAGACAGATCTTTTGTAACAAAATAAGATTTGAGAACCAATCCCTTTTCTTAGATGCCAAATTTCTCATCAAAAGTAGAAAATGAACCCCCTGAATTCCTTCAAGATGATAAACTGGAAAGGGAACCTTTTAAAACAAGGATTTAAAGATCTTTATAAAACACTTGGTAATAACATCTGCAAAAGACACAGTAAATAAAAGGTGTCAGCCCGTGATTTTTATACAGTTTTATACATTTTACACATCTCCACCACAATCAGCAGAAGCTGAAACACTTTAGAAAGAATAGAGTCCTCATTAACTCCATTTCTCACTCAAAGCCTTAGTGTGGCGTATCTTTGGTCAATTTTGCTAGCTCTGTGTAGCAAATATTCATGTTTAATCAGCATCTTCTCCACTGAGACGCTGTGCGGACCTCTTTGGGATGGCGCTGTTAACAGAGCGGCCATCTTAGATAAGACCAATGTGTCCCTCGGGTCCACGGGGTTCAAAGTGGAGACTTGAAAGCGATATCTGGCCTCAGAGCTGCTTCAACACTGGCCCCTG
The DNA here is from genome assembly GCA_019455555.1 of Galemys pyrenaicus. Lineage (NCBI taxonomy): Eukaryota > Metazoa > Chordata > Mammalia > Eulipotyphla > Talpidae > Galemys > Galemys pyrenaicus. The sequence continues at coordinate 22,307,873 of JAGFMF010011501.1, forward strand.
AATGTCTTCTTGTTCGTTTACTTCCCACTTTTCTTATCAGAGGTCCATGGATACAGCCATGATCCAGGTACAGCAAAGCACTTGTGTATTTGCCTTCAAACCTTTGTCCCAAAACTCAGCTGAAACATGGAGGTGATAGAAATGTTTAAATTGAAAAACTTAACAAAATCCTGTATCAAAGTAAATTTATTTTCTGCATGACTCTCAGATGAATAGAATAAATTCCCCATAGTGGATCTATTTTTTAGCCCAGAACTTAAAAGCCACTTTCTGCCAAACAGACTGTTCCATTGACCTTGAAGCATGCGTGATAAACAAGGACTCTTTCAGATCCAGCTATTATTGCAAAATGATGGCGCACATGAGGAAGATCTGAAGGCAATAGCACCCACTGGACAATAGAAAGTGGAAGATAGAACACATAGGATGGCGACATGGGAGTTGAGAGTAATGTTGGTCTTTCAGAATGTAAAGTGGTTGGTTCAGGTGTATTTCCCTTGTCTAACTTTTCAAAAATAGGTTATCTTTTTGAGCGATATTTCTCTTTTTTTAAAAAAAAAAGTACAAAAGAATTTATTTCCCTCCCAACAAACGTTTATCAATATGATCAGAAAATTTTTGAATTGTCGCTCTTGGCCTCCCAGGTGGCCTAGGGGTAAGTCCCAGCCTATCCCCCTTACTCCTGATTTCAGATGCCCCACCAGGGAGCTGACCCCCATGGTGCAGCAGACCTCTCCTGTCTTCCCCTGCTCCCCTTAGTAAATCAGCCTATGAGTTCTCCACTGCCTCTGGTGAATTCTTTCACATCCCACACCTCTGGCCTGTACCCCAGTTCTTCTATACAAAATAAATAAAAAATACATAAATTAAATAAATAAATTTAAGAAAAACCCATTAAGGACTTCCTGATATTGGTCCTGAATTCTGAATCTGGCTTGTCAGTGTAGGTAGCAGTAGAGACATGCCATAGGGCTAACCCCAATTTATGCTGTAAAAAATGATGTGTATTGAGAAAGCATTTAAAACACACACCAAAAAAAGGCCTCAGAACTTATTTTGAAGTGTGTCTACGTATTTTTATATGCAGAGGAATTGGGCTGTCATATTATGTGGTCTCTGATTTATCTATCTTCTTCATTAAATCATATACATATGTTTTCAAGTGTTAGAAGTAGAAGACAAATGTATTGTGAGATAGTAACGCTCAGAAAGGCGGTCCATCAAAATCAGTCATTTCCATTAAAAAAACTTTTTTTTTATTATCGAGGCAAAATGAACTTCAACATTTTTTAAAAAAAATTTATTTATTCTGCACACAGGATCTGTGGTGTATGCGGGTTGAGAAATTGGTGCTGAGAGGGTTCACCAGAGACAGAGTGGGGAACAAAACAGACAGATCCACCAAAATACACTGCTCAGGGGAGCAGCAGGCCAGGCAGGAGCAGTCTGCTGTGCCATGTGGGTCAGCTCCCTGGCCAGGGATCGAACTCGTGCTGCGGTGGCTGTGGATAGCTTCAGGGTGCTGTGCCTCAAACCCTTGCACCACCAGGTAGGCCTGTCTTTTGATTTTCAACTTGTAGGTTGTACCTTTCTCTGTCTTCCAGCAACTGTCTTTTGATCAAATAAATATACTCATTTGTTAAATTTTATTCCATAATATTTGTGCCAAAGTTTAAAACACCGTTACAATTTTTTTTTCTTTATGAAAAATGTCTTTATTTCTCTTATTCCTTCCAAGAGTTGGGCAACAAGCTCATTTGAGAATAAGTAAATGGTATCATTTGGGGAAATAAACATAACATAAAAGGCCAAAGCCATAAAGGGCAAATAAACAGCTTGGTTCATTTTTCTTTTATCTACTTGGGACAGAAATGGCTGTCAGAATCATGGGTGGGTAGCTGTGAGCCAAGGACTGCAGATGCTCAGGCTGGTAATCACCCTGCTGAGAACATTCAGGCCTCGGCACCTCTCCCCTCCGGGGCCTGGCGGGCACCCAGGCTGTCAGCCGCTCCACAGTCATCCAGACATGCCGAACTGTGCAATAATAGGTGACATTTTTCTCTCCTGTCTCTGGCTCTCTACCACCAGTTACTATGGAACTGAACGAGAAAGTTCTTTGGCTTAATGAGGTGCCAGGGTATGATTCTTACTGTGCTACACTGACAGTTGCTTCTTGTTACTCTCTTGGTCTCTGGTCCGACTGCCCGACTGCCTTTTGTCATGCAGTGGCCGCTGTGATCTTATGTAAAGGGCCAGGGAGTGAGATCCAGAATCATAGTCATCCCAGCACTGGGGCCAGCAGTCATTGTTCGAATGCACAGCGATGCTGGCTACTCTTTCCATCACCATGGTGGAAATGGTGGAGGGTGGGTGAATTTCAGCCCAATTGAAGACTAGTAAGCAGCTGTTATCCCTATTATAACAAGCTCAAGAATGTAACTAATCTACGCACTAAGAAATAACTTCTGGGCCCTCCCTGGCAGTGGATTAAGGAATGCACTATGAAGCAAACCTTAGCAGCTGCAGCATGAGTTTGATCCCTGCCACAGGCCAGGGGAGTAGCAGACCCCCTGGCGCAGCAGACCTCTCCTGCCATGCCGGCTGCTCCCCTCAGCTGTGTGTTTCAGTTGATCTACCTATTCTGCTCCCCACTCTGTCTCTGGTTATTCCTCTCACCTCCCATGCCTCTGGCCTGTACCCCAGCTCTTGTATGCATAAATTAAAAAAAAAGAAATAACTTCTGCAGAAGATGCTTTAGATACTTTAAATTAAAAGTGTCAACCTTTGACTTTCACATGGGTAAAAATTTCAGATCAAATTTACACAGTTGATAAAATCAGTTTTTGGAAAGATGACATTTAAGTGAATCCAGATTTAATGTGTGCTAAGTATTTCACTTCAGACCCTCTAATTCAAGTATATCTGTGAGTTGATCTTAGTCTTCTTGTTTCACCCTTCAAAAATCTAATGAACTAGTCAAATTCTTAATCGAATGTCAAAGAAATACTTAATATTCCCATTTAATCTGGCTTTCTCCACATTATAAACTACCAACTCTTCATACTATGTGATAACATAAATAAACTTAGACCAATCAGCATGCACCACTTTATAATTACATTTTATTTGTTGAGAGTTCGTGAAATACACACTTCCTTACTTAATAGGAAAATTGTCATTTGCATGGCAGGAAGGGCATCCCCTCGATAGTCACAGGATGCACAGAAACTGAAATTTCTCTCTGCAGGAAGACAACATCATCTCTTCATCATTCCAACTCAACAGAGTGCAAAATGAAATCATTTTCTAGGTGCTAACCGATTTCTCTGCATAGTTTTCCTTCAAATTCTAGTATTCTCAGAAATGAAGTCTTTCCTTTCCCTATACGTGGTGTATGATAAGGGTAGAGGCAATCTTATAAAGTCCTAGTCAGTAATCAAAAAACCATCAACTGTTGTTATTTACTAAATTTTTAAATTGTGCCTTCCATTCAAAGAAACATGTTACATAAAATATTTGTTAGGTGGTGCTCAATCTACAAAGAAGCTTTGCTTATTTCTGAAATTGCTGAAAATCCATGCAAAGTCATAAAACAAACCAAGATAAGCCATGTGAAATCTCTTTGCAGAAGCACAGGCTGTTTTTCACGCTTCTTATCACTGCTGCGTGGTCTGCAGTTCTCCAGATGCTGGCTGCAAATCTGCGATGTCGCTACATAAGCAGGGATGTATTTTTGATCAAATCTTTAATTGGCACCGTTTTTTTCCTTGTCTCATTCTGACATGTATATTAGATTGTAAGTTCATAATGGAAGTAGTTATCTTTTCCTTTCTTCCTGAACAACTACAGGGCTTGATGCCAGCCAGCTTGCCTGATGCAGGACCCACCACTAACGGCATGAGAATGAAGATTAGTCCATTGAACACTGGAGGCGAAGTCTTTGTGTCTGTGAACTTTTCATTTCAAAAGCTTCTTTTAATTCATGTAACAGATGATCATAGAAAAAGGAAAAAATTGGAATCTCGGTTCCAAAAGAAATATTCTCCTTTTGAAAGAAGATTTTTGAGGATTAAATAACATGCAGTATTTTACCCAAAATAGTGTGGATTTTTTAAAAAATTTTTGTAGATATAATTTTCTTTGCTGTGGAATGTGTATATGTACCTTTAATCAGCTCATTTGAAATAAGAATTGACTTGCACTAATTAAGCAGGTACTCTGAAATCATTTTTTTCAGTATGCCTAAAAGATACCAAGTGTTTCATCAACGATTTTGCTGAATGAAGTTCAGGTTCACTTGAATCATTATCACCCAGGAACGCCCTAGGTGCGCCATTCCTTCTACTGACCGTTTTCCAAAGGCAGAGTCGTGGCCACATCACCCTGCTTCCCTCCTCCAGGCTTCCCCTTTTCCTCATCTCCCCCCTCTGTCCTCTCCTCACTCTTCCAGGCCACCAGTTTTCCCTTAGTTGGACCATATGTGCCTTCAAACTCCTAGGACGAGTTCACAGTTCTGCCACAGTCACTGAATCATCACCCTAATTTTACCTTGTTAAGTCAAAGGAGTCAAACCCAAGCTGAACCCACTTTTTCTGGTTCTAGGGGCCAAATACCCATTGGGGTAAAGTGCTTATGAAAAATAAATAGCTAATTATTATCTTTAAAATGATTGGTGACCAAGGGTATGGAATTCAAGCATGAGAGTTTAAAAATTGTTTTAAGTTACTAAAGAAATAAATTAGTTCTTAAAATACTTATTGGCATCTTCTATTGCTTACAGCCATTTTATTTAAAAATTGTCTATTTAGTCACTAATTTTGGATAAAGATGATAAAGAATAGCTCTTTTGTAACTAAAAAAAGACAGAAAATTGTTAAAAGCTAGATTTAGTGTACTTTATCAATGATAATAATCATTGATATCATAATATATATAATAATCCATATTCAAAACAACATAGTAATAAGGTCCTAGCGCTAAATAGTGTCATTTCGAAGTCACCATTTTAAAATTATTAAGGTGACTTTGTTACCAAACTGTTCTAAATTACATAAAATCTAGAACTTGAAATTTTTGCAAAGTTATAATTGCTTTAAAATGTATGCAGTTCTAAACAAAAATGGGGATAGGTTGGATATTAAAATTAAATCTAAGCAAAAAAGTATGTGTCTTTAGTGTAACTTATATTGCTTATGGTAGCTTGAACTTTAAAGAGCGCACTGTGTGGACATGAAGCAGGAAATAAGGAAAAGGGGAAAATGACTGGCATGGGGGTGGATGTGGAGTGAGGTATGTTTTATAGATTAAAAATTACAAGCTGCAATGAAAGAAGAGTGAACACAGTCCTTTTCTACTTAATTCTATATGCAGCAATGTTGAGTTTTATAGACAAAACTCTGGGAAGGGCAAGTTTAACTTTAACAGTTTCAAGGGTAATTTTGTAAGCATTTGAGAGCATGGAATTGACTGCCAAATAAAAGTATAGCTTTGTGAGAATTCAGAATTGGGGGAAGTAATCATAATGTTCTGTTATTTTCAGTGTAATAAGTATAAGAAGCACAAGAGTCGGGACACTTAAATCTAGGTCATCCCAAATTAAATGATCAACTGGAAGTTACTTAACCACCCTGGGCCTCAATATTTCTCATTTATAAAATGAAGCATTTTGGACATATTCATTTGTAACTCTAAAGTCCTATGATTATTTGGTTATATTTTAGTCTTGCAGACTTGGTTTGATCCCAATTAAGAAGCAGTCTTCCTCTGCATCCTGACATAATCATTATACCACATGTTACCCTTAGTTGGGAACATAGACTCATCATGACTGAAGTAATGTCTTCATCACAATGAGCCCATACACCATTAGTAGCCAATTAGCAACGTTATAAATGACATTCCCAAGTGAATAACAAAAATGGCGCCAAAGAACAAGGCTCCCTCACCAACACTGCAGCTGTTAACTTTATCTTATCTGTGTTGCAGGCCAATCTTCCAATCATTTCCCCGTTCTTACTTGTAATTAGTCAACATTTATAAAAAATTCACATTAAACTGTAATTACTGGGAAAATGATCTGAGTTCCTCATCTTTCTAATCCAGAGTGCACTTTCAGATTTCATAAAATCTTTCTAATTTTTTCAGTCCTCTTTCATTGTTATCATTTAACTTTTGACTATTTTCGCTAGACCAATATCGCAGAAGGAAGAAAATATAATTTCCATTAAGTCCTCATATCTTGGCTAGATTATTTCCAGTTGAAAATATGGTGTCTTTCAACTCTTTGGGGACTTAAAATTATTTTTGATATTTGTTGTTTCATATGATGAACATGTGGAGCCTGTGGAGGAGTCTAAGAGACATACTTCTTCTTAATTATAGATGCAGACACCTTATTAATAAGGAATAACATTCTAAAAGAGGTGACATTTAAATACCTCCACTTTATCGAAACCTAGAGCTAGTATGGATTTAATAATTATCCAGCTCATTGATTTTATTTTACTGATTAAAATACTGAGAGATTTAGCAAATTTGTGCCATTCAAGTTATATTTCCACCATTTGAAATATTCTTTGGAGTTACTTTGAAGATACTATTTGGTTATGGTTACTGTTACTAAAAACAGTAACCAAATAGTTTTTTGGTGGAAAACTTCAATGGAAAAAAAATTATACTTTCACAATTTCTTCCCTCTGTATCCTCTTGTCTATTCAAAGGCTTCCCTTCATTTGTTATATTTTTACTTTTTGAATCCCAGATCAACACAATTAGACTAATCATAATCTGTTCATTACGAACTTGCATCTTCTTTGTTCATTGAAAAGAACTATTATTGAAAAATATTTTTTATGTAAATAACACAACTAACATTCTTGAATTCACCACCAAATGGAAATTGACATTATCCCTCCATGTAATCTTTTTTTTTTTTTTTTCATATAAACAGTCACATAATTTGTGGTACTTTGTATCTGTCTTCTTTCACTTGGTTTCATGGTTCATCATGTCATAAGAGGTATCAGTATTTTATGGCTGAATAATATTTCATCATATAGATATGTCAAATTTGATGTACATGTGGGTTATTTCCAATTTTTTACTATCATTAATAATGCATCTATTAATATTTTTGTGGTCTTAATGCCTTTCTTCTTCTCTGGTCTATATCTATGGGATTATTGATTATGTGATAACCATAACAGCTTCAGGAACTACCAGGCCATTTCCAAAGTGATTGTCTCATTTTATACCTCCACCATAGGTGATGATGTTTCCAAAAAAGGAAGAAAGTGAGGAAGGAAGTATGAGTGCATGACAGAGAGTAATCAGGGACCCCAAACAGTTAAGGGGTACACTCTCTAAAAGGGATTCTGACATCCATGTGCACAAAGGCAAAGGAATATTTCCTTAGCATGAAAATTTTTTTAATAGGATTAGTGTGTGAAGAGAGAGAAATAAAAGAGGGGAAAGGATTTCAAATAATAGTTTCCAAATATCTCTTTCAAAATTACTCATCCCTTCTTGGGCAAAAGCTATCCAAAGAGACTCAGCCCAAAGAAAGGTTGCTGAGACTCAAAATCTTACCACATGTCTAAGACCCCTTCTGTTGGGGAACCACAAAAAAAAATTAAAAGAATAGATTAGCCAGATCATAGAGAGTTGGGAAAGAAGGTGACTCAAAACTCAAAATATACTACACAATCCAACATGAAGGCAAGATAATGGTGGTCATTCCCCATCAAGGACCAGGAATGGCACCATATGTCTCTCACCCATGTTTCTCTTTCAAGTATTTTTTTCAAGGGTCTCTACATGTCTTTTCTCTAGATGTCTTCTCCAAGTCCTCCTCTCCTCCTTTTTCTTCATTCCATCTCCCTTTATTATCCACCTTGTGTCTTCTCATCTATCCCCCACATAGGAAGTTGAATTCATGGCATGCTGAGACATGTAGACCAACACAGCTGCACCTAAGTGGGGATGGGAAAAATGGTGCCCAATAAATGCCCTGCATAGCTCCTCCCTTTTCATGGAGATGACTGTAGGCATCTATAGGAGGAAAAACAGGGAAGAAGGATAGAAGGGAGAGTTGAAAGGAGGGTGGAAAGAAGGAAGGGAAGGAAGAAGGGATGGGAAGGAGAGATGCTTCAAGTTATTTATGAGTTTAGAAATTTCTTTGTAGTGATTTTGGGGAATTTTTACTTCCTTTTTGTTGGAAACAGATTCTTCATGCTTGGAGTTCACAATGAAAATGTAGTATTCCATTAAACAGTAAAATGAGGCACTTCTAATGTTACATAATTAATTATCCTAATTGCAAGTGTATGTGTTACATTTTAATTTTACCAACCCATTCTTTGTACAATGTAGGTTGAGAATGATAACTGAAAAAGAGAGAAAAGGAAGAAAAAGAGAGAAATATCTCTCCAACCAGAATTCAGAGCTCTAAGTTCAAGTCCCAACACTGTTGTTAGGTCTATAACCTTGGATAAACCTTCTAAACTTTTTGCATCCAAGCACTTTATCTGAACATGAAAATAATATTTTTCCCATCTATATTTAAAGATATAGTAAAAATTAATGAGATAATATATGGAAATCTCTTTATAAACTTGAAATGTGTTTAAATGTAATTTTACTTTTGGCAAACTTAAAGTTAATTTCTTTTTTTATACTACATTTCACTGTTTGTCCAATTCCATATATAAGCTCAGCACAGATTTTTTTTTTTTTTCAGTTTAATCACACAGGAATGTCAAGTAGTGCATGATACTCTATCGATGCACCTATGTGATGTTATTTATATTGAGTGAAAATTTATCTCTGCTTGTCACCATAATAATATCAGAATATAATTATAATGGCTTTTTATATTTTCTTTAAATAGAATTTATTAATGTGGGGATACTGTGTATTTAAAATATGGATTGCAGTACAAAAAAGAACACCAATCTTAAAAATATTTTACTCCACTAAAAGTTTGTTAAAAAACAAATTATATCTAAGTTCTAATCAGTGGATGTTTTATTCAATTAAATATAATCTGGGACTCAAATAAAAAGATATAATCAAATATGTTGTTCAACTTCTTATGATAAGGAAGAGAACTTTGGTAAATAGTTTATCAGTAACCTATCCTCTAACAATATTGATAGAGTATCTAACAGCACTCAAAAACCATAGTACTTCCCCAAGATAAAATGATATTTATGTAATCAGCCAATTAGCTTCTTAGATGTAGACATCCCAAGTCAGAGGAATCTGTACCCTGTAAATGACCTTCTAACTCTCTGGTAGGCTATAAACAGGTCCCTTCCCTTCATTACAAAAAAGCCAGATTAAATAAGGTTAAAAAAAAGACATTTTGTCTTTAGGTATAAAGATACAAAATTAGACTTCTTGAAGTTGATTTTACTAAAATGTTTCTTAGTAATTTTTTATATACATATATATTTATATATGTTGAGAAGAGGCTTTTTGCCACAACATATTCAGATGATCTGTTGAGTGTATGTGTAATGTATATTCACATAGGAAATGTAAATTACGTTGTTGATGAATACTCTTCCGGGGGAAAATTATTGAAGCAAAATCTTTGAAATTATTTTCTGCTTTAAGCTGAGAGAATTTTAGAGTTCTAAAACGGAGTATATTCACTCTACTGTTGTGATTATTTGTTTTTCCATTTTGATATCCTGGTCAGTTAATTGTTTTTGCCATTAAAGTCCATATTTTAAAATATTCAATATTGAGCCACATAACAATGAATTTGAATTAGAACAAACTAAACTTTATTACTATTTTTCTATTTATTAGGACATTTGGATTGAATTAAGAAAAATCTTCATATTTTTTGGACACATTACATTAAAGGACTATAATGGAAGAGATTTATAAAATTGCGCATCTAGGTGTGAGTTATTTTATAATTTTCATCAAAGCTATCTTGTGATAATTTTCTTTTCACATACACTTACCAGAACTTTATCAGTAGAGCAATGACTTTGCAAGTCTAAGTGATTATAAATGACAATCTATTTAACCTGTAAGTACAAAAGTCTTATTTTATCATGTTATCAGTTGTGATTATATTTTTTTGTGAAATATAACTTTTCTTGAGGCCTCCCTGGTGGCAAAGTGGGTTAAGCAACGCACTATGAAGCAAACCGCAGCTACTGCAGCACGAGTTCGATCCCTGCCACCGGCCAGGGAGGGGACCTCTCCTGCCTCACCCGCTGCTCCCCTCAGCAGTGCACTTCCCTTAATCTGCCTGTTCTGCACCCTGCTCTTTCTCTGGTGACTTCTCTCACCCCCCACATGTCTGACCTGCACCCCAGTGCTTGTATGCATAAATAAATAAATCTTTAAAAAAAGAAATATAATTTTCTCTTTAAAATTGTAATTTGTACTGAAACATACTTCAAAGTCTTTTGCACAATAAAATGATCTCAACACCCCAGGTGAGTGTAATTTTTCATCCCTGTGCAGATAACACGTAGGAATCTAAAGCAGGGGAATAACAATTGCACAGAACAAAGTATAAATTCTTTGTGATACTGTGTTAAAGGTTGTGAATATCAAATACTCTTCTACATTAAATGAAATGGCATACAGGCTGAGAATTTGCACATGTGGTTCTTTCAATGAGACTGCTGGAATTCTCTTGCTCCACTGTTCACTTTGGGAGAATTATGATGCAACTTCTCCACACTTTCCTTTCCTCATCTGTACAAAAGGAACACTGGCAATGATCATGTCATAGAATATTTGAGCATTAAATACGTGATTATCCTTGCACCTTAGGTGCAATTCCACCTTTAGGCCAAATTCCCATTTGCAAATTATATTTCATTGTTGCTGCATTTTGTTTTTGTAAACACTACAAAGCAGCAATTTTGGTGACATAACCTGCCCCAGGTCCAGTGGGCCAGAGGTCTGCCTCAGGCAGTTTTGAGCCACATAATTTACTTGATCTCCACCATAATTTTCTTTTGCAATTTCCTTACTTTTTATTAAATCTATAACCTTTTAACCTCTCTGTTGTCTACCATAAACCTTTACTCCTCAAATAATTGCTGCTGCTTTCCAACACTGGCAAAATACTGTACTAGAATTAAAAAAAAAATGAAGTGTGTCCTCTACCTGCAAGAAATCGACAGCCTAATGTAAAGAGATGATATTGGCTATGTTCATGAAAAATTAATAGCTCTAAGGGAATTAAATAACAGTTGAAGACAATAGAGGTGATGGCAACAGATCCTCATTAATGATACATCCAAATTGATCCCTCTGTTAATTCAGATCAAACGAAATGTGTCTAAAGTATTCAATGCCGTTTCCACAAAAATATCTCTGCAACTTTTTCTAATTTTTAAAGGCTTATTTATTTATTTATGCCCAAAAGAACTAGGGTGTAAGCCAGAAGTATGGGGAGGAAAAAGGAGTCACCAGTGACCAAGTGGGGAACAGAGCAGGCAGATCTACTGAAATTCACTGCGGAGGGGAGCAGCAAGAGAGATAGGGAAGGCATGTGCAACGTGGGTTAGTTCCCTGGCCGGGGATAGAATTCATGCTTCAATGGCTGGTGATAGCTTGATAACACTGAGACTTTAATGTGCACCAACCAGGAAGGCTGCACCACCAAGGAAGCTGAGACTTTAATCCCTGAACCACCTCCGACTTTTTCCTATTAAAGTGATCCTCTACACACCTCTTCTGAGTGCCTGAAACTCCATGAAAACTGATTGAAAATCTTTGGGGAAGAAGCATAATGATTGCACTTTATATGCAAGATTTTATTCAATTCACAGTATTACTAAATGGACAGTTGGTGACAACGTAGGAAAGAAAACAAAAACCCAAGACTGGTAGATGTTCACTAAACGTAAGAGAGTGTCCACATACAGACAGAAGCTCAAAAATATGCATTGAATCGAATCCCAAACTTTCTTCATTGTGACTCTTCATTATTAGCACAAAAAAAGGAAAAAAATTGAATATCATAACTTGATCAGCAAGGTATTTAATAAAATGTGCCATTTTTCTTAACCAACCCCTCGGAGAAATAAAGCCTGCTCAGAAGTTGAGGTGGGTGGATTTGTTGGCAGTAGAATAATCACGGTGGATGAAGGGTGTGTGCATGCCTTTGTCAAATCTGTGGATGATCCAGGCTTGACATGTGAAGATATGTCATCATGTAACAGAAGACATGTCCGAAGAGTTTTCAACAGCTGGACCAGAAGTCAACAATTATTACACAAAATTGAACAAGAATGGATATGAAATTTTTCATTGCAATTCTGTTTGACCTCTACAGATATGAAAGGGGAGGGAAAGATGACCTGTCTTTGAAGAAACTCAAGTAAAAATGAACCTAAGGGCTCTGACTGAAAGCAAGATTAACATGAGAAACAGTGATGTGGCTGCCAGAATTGTTAATGGTTTCTAGATTACACAAATAGAAGCCCATATTTGGGTTCCCTGAGTCATTGTAGTGTGGGGCATCAGAACTACTGTGGTTATTTGCTGAAATGCAAATCCCTGGGTCCCAGCCAATGTCTACTGAATGCATTCAAAGGCCTGCTTGTGATGCCTTGGAATCTTATCTTTAAAAGTCTTCTCAGCAAATAGTAATATTAATCTTTACCGTCATTTTACTAGCTATACCAACGTGTTTGTAAAATTCTTTAGATCAAACATTCTAATGAATCTTACATGTAAGCTCTTTCCTTCCTGCCTGCCTTCCTTTCTTCTTGCTTTACAGTATTCTAGCCTTTCTAAATGTCTCTTTCCAGCCTTTCAACATATATTAAATAAGACTTTAACATAAAAGATATTTTCTTGGTCTTATAGAAATTAAAAATTAATAAACTTGAGTCCTGCCCTCAGGCAATATATCTACTAAGGGGGGGGGAGGGTATTTAATCTCTATATAAACAATGATAAGAGAATGAAATGTCCTGGCACATGGAAAAACTTGAATTGACTGCACTCCACAAACTGCAGGTGAGGGAGAGGAAAAAAACACTCATTTATTGCATTGTCTTACTCATTGTCTTAATGGAAGATCTTTTCTTTGCTAGAAGATCCCTGCCAGAAGAAGTGAAATATCTCTTGGGAAATGGAAGCTTTGTTCAGGGCTCCTCACCAACCCCCAACTCCCCACCGCTACCTAATCCTCCTATCACAAATACCAAAGCCATAGATTCTGTTCCATAAGTTCAGCTCATCTTAATTTTTGATAGTCGCCAAAATTATACTCCACTGGCTTCAAAACCTTGACAATTAGATGAAGAAATTATGGGATATATACTCAATGGAACAGCACTCAACAATCTTAAAAAAAAAAAGATGGAATGGTGTCTTTTGGGGAAAAACTAATGGAGCCATTTTGAGGTGATTATGTTAAGTGTAATAAGTCAGAAGGTGAACAACAGTCATAGGATGGATTCACTCATTTGTAGGGAACAAATAACCGAAGACCAAAGCAGAGATAATTCTTAGACTTACACTGGTTACCAGAGGGAAGGGAGGAGAAAAGGAGGGGGAGGGAGGAAGGAAGGGAAGGCCCTCAGCACTGGTGATTTGGTGGCAGTGAGAGAAACATGTCCACATACGGAGGTGTGATTTGTACACCCTAAATTATACACTTTTAAAAACATCCATGTGCATGTGACCCTCCTGAAGCTCTTCTTGAAGACTCCACTTCAGTGGGTCTGTGGCTGTATCATGAGCAGAATGACTCTTCCATGCAAGGTTCTGTCTGTTCCCAATGTCAGGTTATTTGCAACTGATGGAACTCATAAGTGGGTGATGACCTGTGACAAGCAAAACCTGATATCAGCGTTAGTGAGTTGCGAACACCCACATCTACACACACAATCTACCCACTAACTGCCTCCATGCATACCTAAGTCTCGCTTTCACAAACATCATCAACGTAGTTAATTTTAATAAACCAAAGTCCAAGTAGCTAAGGGTGCTGGCCCAGTCTGGACAGATGCATTTGGGGGTTGAAACCTTTTATGTTCAGATGAGCACACTGTGGGAGTTTGTTATGTTCAAGGCCGGGCTATACCCAGCCCCAGGGGAGCAGAGAGGCAGTACTTTGCATGCAATGACAGAGTGTCAACCAGCGGATTCCTGGAGAGTTGCACCTGCAGCTTGTTTGGTGTTCAGCTGCTGTTTTCATACCTTTTTTAGAGTCTGCCCACTGTCAGTTTTTCTAGTGGTTCAGAGAAAGTTCTGGGAGGTCCACGTGGGGCATGCCCCTGTGCTGCTGCTGTGGTCACTGTGTCCATAAGCCCATGTGGTGCTGTGGGATTTATTAACCCCAGGTGGGTTTTTGCTTTGACATTTTATATTTGTCATAAGGTATTTCATTCATACCTTATTAAGTAGTGTAACTATTTGAACTATAAGATGTTCTCTTCAGGTGGAATCTGAGATCCTACTGTTCTGACTAACTCCTGAATCATTCTTATGTTGCTGTTAAAAAATATAAAAATAGGGCCTCCCCTGGTGGCACAGTGGGTTAAGCAACGCACTACAAAGCAAATCGCAGCCACTGAAGCACGAGTTCGATCCCTGCTGCCGGCCAGGGGGGGGACCCACATGGCGTGGCAG